>JARHVA010010488.1:0-164338 GCA_037957365.1 Torreya grandis | reverse complement strand
TACTATCTTTTTCAAGATTTTGATCAGGGTCTTATTGGTTACTTCTACTTGCCCATTGCCTTGGGGATAATATGGGGAATATAAATCCTATGTGATGTGATAATTTTGATAAAGGGCCTCAACATCTTGATTCTTGAAAGACATACCATTGTCTAAGATAATATTGGCAAGAATGCCAAAGTGACAAATGATTTGATTAAGAACAAATTTAGATATCTGGAGGCTAGTTGTGTAAGTCAATGACATGGATTCTACCCATTTTATAAAATATTTTATAGCTATGATAATAAACTTATGCCCGTATAAGAAATTAGGATTAATCTTTCTGATTAGATCAAGGCCCCATATAGATAAAGGCCATGGGCTCATGATAGGATGTAGTTCTTATGCTGGTGCATAGATAAGGTTTCTATGGCTTTGATAGGCTTCACATTTGCACACATATTGACAAGAATCATGTTCCATGGTTGGCAAATAGTACCCAAATAAAAGGAGATTCTTGGCTAAGGCCATCCCATTGATGTGCCTTCCATAAATGCCAGTGTAGACCTCCTCAACCATTTGAGTTACCTCTTTTGAGGTCAGACACATTAACAAGGTTCTATCATAACCCCTTTGATAGAGCATGTTTCCTAGAATATTATAATGGGTGGCTTGATGGAGAAATAATTTATATTTATGTCGAGTGAGGTCAGGAGGTAAGATGTTGTCATGGAGGTATTGGTAGATGGCATGCTACCAAGGGAGACTGGGATTATTAATGGTACAAATTTGTGTAGGAGCCAAAGAATGATGAGCTAGAGTGATCAAATCTTCAATAAAAAAAATTCCTATACAACTCCTTCAGGGAGATCAATGAGGGATCCTAGAGTAGCCATAGAGTCAACTACCTTGTTATTAGCTCATTACACTTTCTGAAACATGATATTTTGAAAACTAGTTTTTAATTGGTTAACCAGTTGTTTGTATGGGAGAAAATTCTCATCCTTTGTTTTTTACTCTTCATTTACCTATTTTATGATTAATTGAGATTCCTCAAATACTTGAAAATGTTGGATGTTCCACTGTATGGTAAGATGAAGTCCTACTATAAGGGCCTCATATTTTGAGATATTATTGGTATAAGGGAATGCGAAATGAAAAGCCTTAGAAATGAGATCACCTTTTGGGGTGATTAGTAGGATTCCATCCCCTTATCCATGAGTGGGGAAGGATCCATTAAAATATAACTTCCAGATTTTCACCTATGAGGTGCTCATAATGGATTCATCCAGAAAGGGAAAGGTAAGTGGTGTAGCCACTTCTAGTGGAGCTTCTACCAATTGATCTTCTATGAGATATCCTTTGACTACTTTCTGATGGACATAATCAATATCAAAATCACTAATCAACATAATCCATTTGCCACATGACCTATTAGTGATAATTTAGAAAATATATACTTTAAAGGATCTATCTTTTCAATTATGTGTACTTGATTGTTGAGCATATAATGCCAAATTTTTTGGGAGGCAAAGACCATAGTTAAACATGCTTGTTCAACTGGCATATAGTTTAACTCATATGATATTAAGGTATAATTGAGATAGTAATGGTTCATTCATTTCCCCAATCATTATGTTGCATAAGTAAGGATCTAATGGCATAGGGAGTGGTAGATATATATATCAATAATGGATTTCCTAGAACTAGTGGAGACAAGCCACATGGAGTTGCCAAGTATTGCTTAAGATTATTGAAAGCCTTCTAAAAAATTTCATCCCATTGATAGGTTATTCCTTTTTTAAGCAAGTGATTAAATGGATGACACTTATTGATGAGCTATGAGATAAAATACCTAATAGCCTGGAGCTTATCTTGAAGACTATGAAATTATTTAAGTGTCCAGGGAGGTAGCATCTTAGTGATTGCTCAAAATTTTACTAGATCTACCTCAATACCTCTCCTAGAGATAATTAACCATATAAACTTTCCTGATGTTACACCAAAAACACACTTTTTTGGGTTTAATCGTACCTTGTATTCTCATAGTCTTTCAAAGATCCTATGAAGGACTGCAGGGTGCTCAGATTGTGAGTGAGACTTTCTTAGGATATCATCAACATAATCTTCCATAATATCATGCATCATGTTATGGAAGATAATAGTCATTTCTCATTGATATGTTTCCCCCACATTTTTTAGGCCAAAAGTCATGACCTAATAGGAAAATGTGCCCCATGGGGTGATAAATTCTATTTTATGTTTTTCTTCAAGAGTGATTTTGATTTGGTTATATCTTGAAAAGCCATCCATGAGAGACAACATCTCATAAGTATCAGTTAAATATACAATCATATAAATATTAGGAAGTGAAAAATTATATTTGGGGCAGGCCTTATTGATGTCATATAAATCAATGCATATCTGAATCTTGCCATGTGGTTTTGAGATAGGGACTATATTAGATATCCAATAAAAATAGTCAATAGGAAGAATGAATCCTACATCCAATAATTTTTAAAATTACTCCTTAACTAGAAATGCTACCTTTGGATACATCTTTCACAATTTATGCTTGATTGGTTTAGTATTAGGATGGACATCAGATGATGGACTACTAGTGAAGGATCCAATCTAGGCATATCTTCATAGCTCCAAGCAAAGATATCAATAAATTATTTGAGTAAGGTAGTGAGAATTTCATGCTCTGATTGCATAAGAGATGCCCCCAATTTCATGATCTTGAGTTTTTCTTCAATTCCAATATTTATTTCAATGACTTCCTCAATGAGTGAGGGAGATTGTTCAGATAGATAAGGGGGGTATTTGATTTTTGACATGTCATAGGTGGTAATTCCTAAAAACTCAGTATCAACATCTAAATATTATTTTGATTAAATAAGATTACCTAAAATGTCATCACGTTCTTTATAAGGTTACCCTTCTAATTCTAGTGTTTCATCATCACTTTGGGTGCTTAGTGACTCTTGTTCTCCAAAATATGTTGATTCACATAGATTGATTAAGAATCCTTTCTTATGGTCTCCAAATGGCATGAAAGTCCTTGCCCCTAGGTATTTAAGAATAGGTTCATCATTTTGAAATGTGTCAAAGATGAGCTCCTATTTGGCATCCCAATCTATGAGGGAGGGATAACAAAGGGAGATGTCAATAGTGAAGATGGAGGTGTCCAAAAAGAGGTTAGTGGCAACCAACTCTCTGAATTGACTACAAATGAAATCTATTTCAGTATCCTCATTAGGGAGATTTTGTTCTTTTGTCAAGATAGAATCCATAATGACATTGAGAGGGTCATCGCCATATGGTTTTTACCCTATACCATAATAGGATGAGTTATCTTTAATATCAATAGGCTTTATCTGACCCTTCTCTTGCCTGCCTAGTCCCTTTCCTTTATAGTTCACGTTTTCATCATGTGATAGAAAATAGGATATTTGTATAGGGGTAAGATGAAGGTATCATCATTAAGTAAAATCCATGAATCATCACCCTCTTTAATGTGTTCCTTTGATATAAATCTTGCACTTTCAAAAGTCATGGGCCCAAATTGATACTTGATAGTCTGAACTTCCTTCATCATAAGGGACCCAGAGCTTTGAGGAGATAATGGGAGATGGCCAATGCAAAGGGTTTTGTACTCATATTCAGCACAACCCATATATGTGATTTTTAACTTGGTAAGATCACGTGTTGGGGTAGATGTGTTAGCTAATTGATTAGGAGAGACATACTTGGTAGTTGTAGGACTGAGGATAGAATTCTTAGTACCTCAAGATAATCATGAAGGGTTTTGATCCATTTGATAGCTATGATGATAAAAAAATCCATGGTATGGTGACTTCCATCCCTAAATGGGGGAACTTAAGGTACTGATGAAGAGTGGATGGGACAGCTTACATTTTATGAATCCAAGGTTTCCTAAGAAGCATATTATATGAAAAGTCCACATTGACCACATGCACCAATGTTTGATGGAATATGGGCCCCAAATTGATGGAAAGATAAATAGACATAATGGATGGCCATTCATCATCATCATATACTTTTATCATGATGATATCGAGCCCTAATGATGATTAAGAGTATCCCAACTTTTTAAAGAAGTCCATATTACATAGGTTAAGTGTTGATCCTCCATCTATAAGGACACATGAGACACAGTGATGGGAAATAGAAACCTCAATGTACAGTGGGTAGTTGTAATGAGGGCCAACTAGTGGTAGATTCTAAGTGTTGAAGGTTAGTTGTGGGGAGGGGGATAAATGAACCACTAGCACTTAAAATTGATTGGTGTTCAAGTTGATAGGTACCCGTAGGTCATTAATCACTTGATTTAATATTTCCCTATGAAAAGTGTATGTTTTTAGAAGCTCCATAATGAAAATCTAGGCAAGAGTCTTTTTTAATTATTGAATAATGTCATATGACTTATCAGGCTTATCTATGGATTTATTATATGTATTACCCCTCGATATAGTGGAAGAAGTGGATGGATGTTAGGATGGTGTTGTTGGGATGGTGATTTTATTTCACCTATTTATAACAGTACAATGAGAGGTGGCCAAATTTATTTTCAAAATTGGAGAAAGAGGTTCTTCGAAGGTGGGAATTTGGTGAAGTTTTATGGTATTAATATAATGATATGGTACATTATGATAATTAGTAAAATTAGAAGAGGGTGCCTGACCTTGGTCCCTTGGGGGTCTCTAGTTCATTTTCTCATGATTTAGAAGAGGATCTTTATAAATTCCCGATCACCCATTACCTAATTTAGTATGAGTAAGCTCTCCTTCCAACTTGATGTCACCTCTTTCAATAAAATCTTGTCCATAGTGTTTTAATTGCATATAATTCTTGGTTTCATGGCCCTTTACTTTGTGGAATTTATATTATTCATCATCATGATACCAATCTAGTTTGGGTTGGCTATCATCAATAGGTAAAATCTTAGGCAAATTAATCATATTGGCTACAATAAATTGCTCTAATATAGTTGCCAAAGGGATACCCAGACTTTTAAGAGGTCACCTTCCTGTATGGGGTCTTGCTTTCCCCTAGGAACCTTGATAGAAGAGACATGTGGTTGTGGTGGGAGTCCTTTTCTCTAAATGTTTTGGACATGTTACTCTTGTGGTTTAGAATCTATTACCCCATCTCTAACAACATTCTTAGTTTTTAAAGACCTTTGGCTTATTTGAGAATGAGGTTCCTAAATTTGTAGTGTTCCCATTATAAGAGAATGGCTTAATGGTTCCTTTTTCTATGATGGACTTTTCAATTTGCATCCCTTTTTATATAATCTCATTGAAAGTTTTTACACATTGTAGCTTTAACTGATATTTCAACTCTATATTGAGATTTTCCACAAATATTTTTACCATCTCTTGCTCGAGTATGGTGCATCTCAATCAACTTGCTAATCCACACCACCGTTGTAAGAAATAAACCATTATTTTTCCATCTCTTTATTTTGTGTTATAGAGGTCAATAATAGACACATCATGTTCTATGTTAAAGGAGAAATGTCTAACAAATTGTTCTATCAATTCCCCAAAATTTGAGATTGACCCTTTAAGAAGATACTTGAACTACTCTAATGCTAGTCCTATCAGAAGTTTATGAAAAAGACTTAATAGGTGGCCATCTTCTTGTGATACTTCATTTCAAGCAATGAATAATTCTTTCATGTGATCCCTTAGGTCTCCCTTTCCCCTATATTTTCCAGATTTTAGAATCTCAAAGTGTAGAGGAAATGGAACCTATAGTACACTGCTATCCAAAGGTGATGAAAAAAATCCTCATATTTGTATTTGAGGGCCTATGATGTGGGGTCCACTTGTTGGATGGTCTCTTTCATCATCTTCCATTCTTGGGCAAAGGTAGGATCCCCAAGAGGATTGACCATTTGGTTTTGAATTCCTTATAGGATATGGGTATGATGGTTGTTATGAGTATTATGATTAGTATGAATATTATTGTGTACATTATTGTTGTTGTCAAATTTATCTTGGAGGAGAAGGTTAATTTTTTGTGTGATTTAGTCTAAGTGATCCTCAATGGAAGCTTGTCTCCTATTTTCCTTAGCATGTCGATTAATAAGGGGTGGTTATGGGTCACCTTCATCTAAGAATATATGGTCCACTTCTTGGTGATCATTGTTTCATGGGATTAATGAATGATCTACATTATTTAGGTGGGTGCCCCCAATTTCCATATTTCAATTTTGTTTTACATATTGTTCCAAGAGTTGACAGATACCTTCATTATTAAGGAGGTCATGAAGAGGGTTAATTTTGTCATTTTCCTATCATGGTCTATGGATTTCACTATGGAAGTCCTCATATTCATAATTTGGGTCCATGATTTTCCCCCTAATATGCTCTTCTTGATTGGAACCTTGTCCTTGGTGGAATTGGGCTCAGGTTTAGATGACCATGATGAAAGAAGATGAGATGGGATGAAGTGATATTGAAGGTCTTTTGACTTTAAATTGTAGTCCAAAATAGGAGACTACTAGTGGTCAAGATAAAATTTTGATGGATAGGATAACTAGAAATTATCAAGAGAACAATAGTTCTTTTAAGAGGTCAAACTAGTAAGGATGATGACTGGATTGAATATCTTTGTCAATTAGAAAGTGGAAAAGTTGATGGGTGCTATAGACAAAAGACATTTGATAAGGATAAAAGATAATTATGGGTGCTATCTTGATGTCTTATAAGGATATGTTCAATAATAATTTCAAGTTGGGATGATGATGTGTAGAAAGGAGAATGACCACCAATAGTTTGATTTTTTGTCTTCAACCAAATAGTCAAAGGAGGAATGAGGATGATGGACAAGGACCACTAATAAAGATGGATAGATAGGGATGATGTAGATGTGATTATGGAATTGGAAGAGCAATACATGGATCTAAGATGAGGGTGACTGAAGTGGAGGGTAATATGGGGGATATGGACTAAGGACTAGGTGTTAATGATGGGTAATGAAGGACACTTTGTTGGATCACAAGGAGAGAAATGGATCTTTGTGAATGATAACCAAGTGATACTAAAATATGGAATGGGTCAAGAGGTTGATGATGATTATATGGGATATGTGGATGTCTAAGTACATGGGTTGATGTCAATAAAAATGATATGGGAATGGTTAAGACTATGGTGTGATTAGTGGATAAGGCAAGGTCAAAGTGAGGTGTGATTGATTATGGATGAGGTGGTATTATGACAAGGTGTGAATAATTTAAGATAGGAGAGGGAATAATGAAAAGAATATACAAGGAAAGGGTGAAAAAGATATACGAGATGATGATTAGGTGAGGATGTACAAGATGACAGGGTATGACTAGGATGGGATGAAGACAATATAGTATGGGATATGTAAAAAGATGTAGAAAAATATGATGATATATATATATATATATATATATATATATATATATATATACACACACACACACACACACACACATACATACATACATACAAGGGGATGAGTCAATATAAGGATAAAATAGGTGGATGATGGTTATGAAATATGTATTATGTGGATAAAATAATAAGATAAATTGATGATAGACATGAAGGGTGGACTAAATGTAGATAGAATAGTATGGATGGAGGGATGAATAATAGATATGGGGAATGGACTATATATGGAAAAAAGTATGATGACTTAAAGATACGATGGTAAATTAATGGTTATTGATGTGAGAAATGGACTATATGGATAATAAAATAAGTGAGGGGATGAGATGATATAAGTATAAGATGTGTGGATAAATGGAAGATGGGTTATGGGTAATAACATGTGACATAAATGGGGATGTTCTAAAATATGGAAAATTAATATTATATTTGGTTATGGATGGAGGTGAATAATAGTTGGATATAGGTATGAGATGAAAATGTGGAGGAAAATAGATGACAAGGAGAGTGGGTGGAAAGGGGATAATCACTATATGTGGGATAACACTAGGATTATGGTGAATGAATGTGCTATAAAGTGAATAAGATGTGTTCAAATATATGAAATGGGACTAGATGTTATGGAATGGATATAAATAAGGTAATTCTTGTGGGATGGATGAAAGTATGATAATGTCCACAAATAAAGATGTGAAGACATGGTAGTGCTAAGTGAGATGAATCCTATGTGGTGGGGGTGAGATAAGAAAGTTAAAATGATATGGACAAAAGGATATGGGGATGTGGGATGGTCCAAAGGGATATCATAGAAAGGATAGTGGATACTAAGTGTTATGGGGTGGGTGGCAGTAATAATTAGATGTAGAATGATGGGATAGTATAGTGTGACTATGTAGAAGATAGGGTATATGATGGTCAAAGATTGGTCAAAATATAAAAATGATCAAGGAGAAAGGGATGATATTAGGATGAGTTTGGAAAGTGATATAGAATGAAAAGAGAGTAGATTAATAAAAAATGTAATGAAGGGAAGAATAAATATGATGTGATATGGATAGTCAAGATGATATGATGATGGAATGAGATGAAGAAATGAATGATGGGATGATGGAAGTGATCATAAACACAAAATATATGGGTATGGCCAACTTGGATAATAAATAAAATGGGTCTTATCATAACATACAAAAAAATCATACACATGCATAACCCTAATTAGTAAACCATATGGGAGTGTAACTCGATGCCCACACCATCTAATGGCAACATAAGTGAGGCTATAGGCTGGTGACCCATTATGAAATCAACCAAAAATTCTTGACCTTACTTGTTCTTGATGGTCACTTGGGAGTTAATACTAACACTAGAAGTAGAAAACCAATTATGGCCTTAGGTACCTATTCTAAGGTTTACATAAGGATCTAAGGAATTCCCCTATATATGCAAAGGAATAATAGGGCCCAAGTCCATGTAAGAGGTTGTCTGATTACCCTGGGTATATGGACTTAATCATCCTTCACTCCAAGGAACCCTTTATGGGGAATTATACTTGGGTCATAAAAATAATTCTCTCCTAATATGTATACTCCATCAGAACATGGAGTGTGGTTAACATGTGGTGATGAAATCCTTGATAGTAACCCCTAAAGACTAAGTCATGTGCATGGTGATGAAATCCACATCATGTGTTATTTTAGGGAAGGTTTATACAAACAAGAAAACTCATGATACAATTAATTAACCATTCTAATTATATATGTGGTATTCACATGATATGACAAATTATGTACACACACAAACAAACAAAGTATACATGTACACCCACACAAGGATCAAGCAAAGCTAATGATTAACTACTAATGATAATGTAATAATTATGAAAAATACTTAATCAACAATGATCAAAATGGGCACCTCCTTTTCTTGCAACACAAAGGTTAGAAATCCATTAAGGGTGCCTTAAGAGTATAGCAAGACCTCCAATATGGTCAAAAAAACTTGAAACTACAATACCATTACTACATAGAGAAATACCATTATTATCAAGACAATACTCTACTAGGAAAGTCATGATATTACATCAATAAATTTATGATCTTAAATCGAGATAAAAAGTACTAGATCAAATTTTCATATACTAAAAATGATTATAGGGCTTCATTTTTAATATAATTATTGATATCAAAATTATCTAAAATCCAAAATTAATTATTAAAATAAAGATATTCAATATCGCTACTCTAGATAACAATCCCACTACTTGTAGGACAATATTGCGACTATGAAAGTAGTGATATTGTCAAATTTGGGTAGACTCTAGCAATTTTTCCTTGGACATTATAGACCCTACAAGACCAAATCACCCTTAATTAGTTTGGATATTCTCTTTCATCTAAAAAAATAGAACCTGAAAAAAATGCCATAGTAGAAAAAGACCAACAGGGAAGGGTTTTGACCTACATATACCAAAAACACAATACCACTACTACAAATTACAATACCACTACTTACAGTGTAATATTATTAGTGGCAAGATTGTTTTAACTAGACTAAATTTCTTTCCCTATTGATAATGTTCCTTAGTTGCTTCTCTCTTGTAAAGAGGTTAGATATCAAAACATAGAGAATCTATAGAAGCAACAAGTAGCTTCGAGTAACAAATTTTATAGGAGGCAGGACCAAGGTGTATAATACCATGACTTTGATCAACAATACCGCTATTTGTAGGACAATACTGTGACTAGGAAAGTAGTGAGATTCTCAAAATGAATGTTGATGACCCTCTGGGAGTAATGCCTTTCTTGCACACCACAAACAACACACCTAAAAAAAATAGGGTTAATCT
Organism: Torreya grandis; assembly: GCA_037957365.1. NCBI lineage: Eukaryota > Viridiplantae > Streptophyta > Pinopsida > Cupressales > Taxaceae > Torreya > Torreya grandis. The sequence continues at coordinate 154,060 of JARHVA010010488.1, read as the reverse complement.
ACTATCTATCTAAATGTGAAAAACTTTAGGTTGTATTATCATTACTAGGAATAAAAATATTGCTAACAGCAGAGAAATATTGTGACTTGTGAAGTAGCGATATTATTTGAATGTAATACCTTACTAAAAACTTGACTATTAATGGTTTAACCTAAAATACCATGATTATTTTTAATGATACTACTACTGAAATACCATGACTTTCAAAGCAATACCGCTATTCTCATAAACATGTGAAAAATTCAAAATCCATGATTGATTTCTCTTTCAGTTGGCCCTGTAATCATCCAAAATGCTTCCAACAAGAGTGTTAGCCTAAATAAGGGAGGTTGCTCCCACTGTGGTCATCAAAATGTGCACTAAATTTGGGATTCAAACAAAGATATTGTCAAATATAATGGAAACCCAAAGATAATGACGCCAATAGGAAGGGATAGAAAAGGTAAATCAGAATGTAGTGTGCATGCTTACCATTATTTTTACTTTCTCATAGCTCCAATCAGAGATTTGTATGCTTAAATATGATTGTTGGATTTCTTGGAGATGCTTTATAGATTACTTGTTTATGTTATGCTTTCACTTCTTCATTCCTCTATTCATTCCTTCCTTCCTTCCTTCATTAACTTGAGCAAGTGAGGGTGTGTTGGTTTTATAGATTCATGGAGTGAAGATAAAGGTCTAGGGTGGAGGATTTTCCATTGAATTTTTTAATTCCATGGAATCCTATATAATAGATAATTCTAGAGGAAGAGGGATAGAATGGAGAGATTTCTATAACTCTCTAATTCTAGAGATCTCTTCATATGGTTTTAGGGGTTTAGGAAAGGCTAGTGTAGGGTGGTGAGTGGGTAGATAGATTATTTTGGAATTTTTAATTAGCAAGTGGGATTAGGGGTAGGTTTATTGGATAATATGTTTTTTTTAGGGATTTAAATAATATGATTATGATTCCTATGGATGTATGAATACCTAGGGGATAGGCTAGTAGGTGGTTAGATGGGGCTATGGGAATTAAAAATTCCCAAATAATAGATAATTGGAATTGGATTAGGATAATGGTCTATTAGAGGTAATTAATGGAATAATGGGATGGGATAAGGTTAGTTAAATGTAGATTAATGGAAGGGGATATTATATTTATGGCTAGGAAGGGGAACTAGTTAGTGGAATAAAATTAAATGAGCGAAATTAGCAACTGTAATAGAGCGAGAAATTTTAGGTGTATACAATATAAATACCCATTTTGAAATAATCGAGATGGATGATAAAATTAGATAAATACATAGGAGGTATTAGTATTATTAACCATTAAAAATACAATCTTGCATTTCAATCAAATAGAGAGGAACATTCATTTTGAGTTTTTATTGATCACACTTCCACCCTAAGTCTACATTTGGAATATGTATTGCTTAAATCTTGTCTTGGAGGAAAAAACTTGTCTTGTGTAATTTTGGATGCAATAGGAGTCATTTTATCCTAGATTTTGATTCAACTATTGATATCCTTAAAACCATCAAAATATCTTGCAAAGCACTATTGGCTAAGGGAGATATTGAGGCTCAATAGGTATTTTTCAAGGTAAGCATATTCTAACCCTAGATGTTTGGTTTTGATAGATATAATTTTTATAATTTCTTGGTTAATTAATGTATATCTCTTTGTTTGAATTTTATCTACACTTAAACTTAGTATTGCTATCGGATTATTCAAACTTTTCATGTATCCATCTTAGGTAGCCTAGGCCCCCATTTTCATACTATGGCTCCTTACCCATTTTAATGTGTTTCTAACCCTTCCCCTTACTTACATTTAGTATTTATGATATTTTAATACTTTATATATAGATAGTTAGGGATATTGAATTATGTTGATTGCCAAGAGGATTTGGAACCTTTTTTCTGGACATGTGTTGTAGGTGCTTCCCTTATTAGGTTTAGTGGATCCATTGGTCATATCCCAACTACATTAATGATTAATGGGTTCTACTTGATTTACATTATCCAAGTATGGATCTTTAGATAGGATGGTTATAGGTCAATCCTAGCTCATTAAATACACTTACAAGTTTTATATGACATAGACATATAAATGTATAAATTTCATACACCCAAGGTCTACCTATCCTACATTGGGGAATGATTTCACTTTGGGAATTTTGTTACATATTTACACCTAATAAATATATCTATAACCATTTCCATTGATAATAATGGTTACATTACATTACTTACACATGGTTTGATCTTACTCATAGAACTTAGAGAATTATTTCTTTAGATACTGTATTTTTCTATATGGAATAATGATATGCGTTGGTTGTGTAGATTACCCTTATTTTTTCTATGCATTTTTGATGTTTTTGTGTGTTAAAATTTGTAATACTTGGTTGTGTATTATATTGTGTGACTCATTTTATCTTTGATTTTTTTTTGTATGGCTCTTACTCTACATGTTCATTACATGATTTTGATCATGTGTACTTATTACTCTGCATGACATTAAGTGTTATTTATGTGACTCTTTACTCTTTCTTAATCTATGTTATCATGTGTCTTTCTATGATTTCTTGTGTTTGTTATAGTCATGACATTGTGTGTGAATCTATTTTATATGAGTGGATACATCTATAATTGTATACAAAGATTGTGATGCTATGATCCATATTACAATTTTTTATTCTTGGGTGTGATGCCATGATATATATCATGAATCTTATACATATTTATTGCTCAATGTTTCTCATATTATTTATATATTAACTCTATTATACATATCTCATTGTTATATATCATGACATGACATTTTTATGCCTTATACATGTGTCATATATGCTTATATGATCTAATCTTACTATGATGGCATAATCTAAACATGTTAGCACATGTTTTCACATGGTTACATATATTTATACATAAAATGATGTATACAAGTATTTTATTTTGAGATAAGTAATTTTTAGGCTACAATCCTCATCTCAAAAGAGTGGCATACACAGTGGGATTGTATTAGATATTAAGTCCCTTACACAAATATATTTAGTATTTGGGCACACAAAAAAAAAGATTTTGGGCACATATTATTCATATTATTATAGTATTTACACAAATTATGATAAATTTGATACAAATTAGGGGAATATGTAGGGCATATTTTAGATATTGTATAGGATTGTGAGTGAAATTTCATAATTTCTATGAGATTACTATACATATTATAGGAGTTAGTTTACATAGGTTATTATGTTGGGGGCATATGCATGAAATATGAAAATAATTTTAGATAATATGATATACTGGAATAGGTGATATATTTATATTACATAATGTATTAGAGTGGAGGCATATCCAAGGAATATATGAGGCATTCTAAGAAATTATCTACCCAGGTTCTATTCAATTATACTGAAATTATCATATCAAATTGTATAATGTCTACAAGGGATGAAATCAGACTCTAAGATTTGTTGAAACACATGGCAGGCACCATTATCTAGAAGAAATTATAGTGAGTATTTAGGTTGAGGTTATGCATGACATAATTTATAATCAATTATCCATATATAATTAGGGTTGGGATGTATTAAACTCAACCCATGGTTTTAACACTGACATTTCTAAGAGGCATGAACACCAATTCTCCATTTTCTCTAGAAGATAAATTATCCTATGTTTTTACAAGTGTATTAATTACTTGTTATTTTGATTTCAAATATATGAAATGCTCTTAATTTAAATTTTATATCATAACTAAAAACTAATTTCTACATGTTTCATTATAGGTTTAGCATGGAGCAAGCATAACAATAAATTGTACTCGAACACACATACCATTGTTACACTTAGGTATCACCTTCTATCATTTTAATCTAGTAATTTCATTACTATAATAAAAAGTGGGTAGATTTAGACAATCATATTTTGTATTAGACACTTGACAAGGCTAGTTTTGATTTATTTTTAGTATACATGACTTGTACGCACATAACAAACTCTTTCTCACACTCTCTCCTAGCCATTATATTATATATGGGCCTAACCTTTTTGAAATTTCATTATTGATACACAATATTTACCTAACCTATACCTAAAAAAATTATTATCAAACTCAGACTGTGTATAAGTCTAATCCTTGTTTCCATCTTACTAGATGGTTTTGGCCATAGTAAGATGGATCCAATTATTAAAGTTGTTTGCCTTCTCTAGACTCATCCCCACACCATTTAATGAATATTTTACCATGTTAAAATCCTTCCTATTATTTTACCTACATATTTCACATATTTTTAAGGGAAATTAGCCAAAGAGTCAATTGTAAAAGAAAAACTAGCCTAATCCTATTCTTATCTAACACTTATCTAGCAAACACCTATCTATCATTAGAAAACATTTGAATATTAAGAGGAATTGCCATAAAACTTAAAAAAATGAAAACCCTCAAAGAAACATGCCCTGAACTAAGTTTGAATATAACTACAAGGTAAAAATTTTAGGTTGTCAAGTGTTGGAAGAAATACAAGTTATTTCACAATATGCAAGTATTACACTACTTTCACACATTAAACTAGGTTGAAGAATTACATACTCTTTGAGACATTTTAAGAGTATTGGAACATATGAATAATTTTGTGACTCAATGGGGGTTGGTTGGGGATATATCAACCCATCTCATCTAATCAATTTTTTAGGTCACATTTGTCTCAAGCGTACAAGCTAGTGTTTTGAGGCAAAGAAAAAGAAAATATTTTTTCACAATTTCATAAATAAATATTCATATAAAATAGTTGTTTATAACCACATTTTAAATGATTTTAACTATAAAATAATTTCATAGGTCACCTAGATGAATATAATAAAACATTTATGAATCCATTTAGCACTAGACTCATCCCATCAGGTTTCACAATATGTTTCCTAATTTGAATCAAAATATGGATAATGTAGAGCCTTTTTTATTATTTTACACTATTATAGAGCTGGAAAAACTAAACAATATTAGTACCCTATATTTTAGGTCATTTATATAATTAATAAATTGTAATAAATCATTTATACTCTACTATTACAATTAGATTTACTTAATTTAGACATATATTATACAATTTGATTAGATTAAGTGTTTTTGATTCTTTATAAAACCAAATCCAAAATTATTTAAAACACAAGGACACAAAAATATAATGATAAAATACATGCACAATAATACTCATACAAGCAATCAATCAAATATCTACACACACATAAAATAATCATCTAACAATCATAATATAGATATCCATGTAACATGTAAGATGTATGTATTATAAATAATGATATAATCAATGTAAAATGGTTAAATATGATAGTTGGAAAGAAAAAAATATATCATCATAGAATACAATGTTTAGAGATGCCTCGAAGGCAAAACATTCCACTGACTTGGTCATGGATTTTAGGGTATGAGTGAGAAAGTATCCAAAAAGCACCTCAATTTACATAATAAAATGTGACCCATATCATGAATATAACCCACTCAAATAATTCCATGATAATTATTTGTGTAAATAAAAAAGTTAAAAACCTCTAGCATGTGTATATAAACATGATATGAATACATTGATAAAAAAAAATTATTTTTGTATTTTCTAGTGTTTTTGCATTTTATAAATTTTATAAGTAATAATAAAATAAGTCCCATGGGAAAAAACAAAAATAATCAATCCAAGATCAATTAAAAAAATATAAGTGGAAGGGCACAATCAAGAGAAAATAAACACACATATGCCAAAGTGACGTAATCAAATAATAATAAAAAAGAGAGTTTCCAAACAACCTATAACTTCACTAATGACTCAATGAAATTATAGGATATAAGGTCTATATATATATGTTATCATCATCAATAAATATATAAAGGGGAAAGGGCCAATGCAACATAACAAGCAAAGAAAACCAAGAAACTAGATGAACATCAAATAAAAATGTAAGGCAAGTGGAAATGTGTCAAATATATAATAAATAGAAGGAGTGCAAATAAATAAAGGGAGGAAGTCATATATATATATATATATATATATATATATATATATATATATATATATATATATATATATATATATATATGTATATATATATATATACACACACATATATATATACATATATATATATACACACACACACACACATATATATATATATATATATATATATATATATATATATATATATATATATATATATATATATATGTATGTATGTATATATATATGTATGTATGTATATATATATATATATATGTATGTATATATATATGTATATATATATATATATATATATATATATATATATATATATATATATATATATATATATAATAAGAATACTTTAGTAAAATAATGGTATATCAATAAAGCTCAAGAGATGGGCTAGTAATGCTAACCAATTTTATTATCTATAATGTAATATTTAAAAATATTTAAGTTAGAAATATCACTCAAAGTATTACAAAAGTATTCAAAATATGTTTAATAAGTGAAATCATCATCCCAAGGAGAGATATGTGGAGAGTGAGCTTGGAGAGTTGATATAAACTCTTAAGAAGAATGCATTTCAATATGTCATGATAAAATATATTATTAGATATGATTCTTATAAATATGATGTAAATTAATCTTAGATGTATATGGTTATAAAACTTTGGATTTGAAGGTTAAAATATAGGATTCAAAGCTCGAGATGATCTTATAGGAGATGGTGGTGAGATACTAGTAGGCATCACATAAGTTTGAGGGATTCACTCCTCATAAAGTGTACTATATGACCATACATGTGTTATTTTAGGTAGTATAATAAGCTCACAATATGTTCCAAAAATGGTATGTCTTGTAATTATGCACATAATTAAAACAATGTGTAGTGTAAAATTTATCACTTTTATTTGATTAAGCAATGGTTGTCTAAGTAATAAAATATATGGTACTATATCTAGAATGACATAAAACCAAACTATAAGGGTTTAAAGGCTGGATGGTAGTGTAATACCATGAAGTGGTGTGCATGAAATTCCATAATAATTGTGAAGTATCATAGTTTTACTAAGTAAATATCATATATCATAACATTGATTAGATATAAATGACTTAGTAATAAGATTTTTTATAAAACCATTGTCAATCATGATGCCATGTGTGTTTGACTCATGGTGGGAAAAAAATTCATTAACGTATAAGGGACCATTATTTACTTCATTTTTAGCTATCTATCATTCATAAAACACAAGTGTATATTCTTTATATTGTTGTTGATGTTTTTTATATGATAAAATGTTATAAACTTTAGTATAATTTGATGCACCAAATGGTAAGGTATGAGGATTTCAAGATTGATATGTGAAAGAAAAATCTAAATTTCAATCATTAAATATTTAATTTTCTATTTAAAATGTCACTTATTTTGATTTAGTTTATTTTACATAACCATGATCTATTTTGGATTGATTAGGAATTAGATTTATTAGATTTTTTTGAATTTGTTCATTTTTATTAACTTACTATCCTTGCATTTTTTTATGTATACATATTTCAATCCATTTTCACTTTTTAAAATTAAATTTTTGGGGGATAATTAGGCTATGTTTATTTATGATTATTTAAATAATTATCTCCCATAGTTTGATTTCACTTATCTATGATAAATGGTGTGTTCTTTAGCATAATATATGGGAAAAATCACCCATAGTTGTGAGAACTACAATATAATTGTCCAATTCCAAATTTACTCAAGTCATCATGATACTCTCTAAGACCACATGGTGTAAGACTAAATTTTGATAAATCTTCATCACAGGTTTGCAATCATTTTCATTTTTATAATCCTAAGCATGAATAATCTCATTGGCCTTACTAGTTTTTCCTTGATCATGTATTTAAATATATTCCATTAGAATGGGATTTTGTGGTGCTATGATATTTATATTAGTTACATTAAGGTGTGGAATTATAATTTACATGTGTTCCACAATTATGCAATATTGGATGAGTACATCATCTACAATACAAGTATAAATGTATCCTCATGTAAAAATTTTAATCATGTATGTAAGGTAGAGGGGATATAATTCACAACATGAATCCATGGTTAACCAAGTAAAATATTTTCATTGAATTTTTTAGATATTATTTGACATGTTGTATCTAAATTTTTAGACCCAACAACCATGTTCAATATAATTATTCCTATGGGACTTTGTGCTTAATTATAAAATTCTTTGATGATAATATTTGGTGGTGTAAGAAAATTTCAATCAATTCCAAGTAAGTGAAGGAATGCCTCGATATGTATGTTCAATCTTGATCCATTATCTATGAGAACCCTCATTAATCTCAAATAATTTATTTTATCCTAAACTTATAATGGGAGGTTTTGATAACTGATGTATTTAGAGGGTAAATATTTTAATCAAATAATATGAGATGCTTAAGATTTTTTAGATTTTTTACAATAAAATTGAAATATGTGGGCTCAATATTATTTAATATAGTATCATCATATAAAGCATCACATAATATATCTTTGAATGTAGTTGATTACTTAAACAATTATAGGATAGAGTTATTGACCTATGTATTTTAAAATTGTTTTTCAAGATCATAAGTCTTGGGTACCTAAATATAAATCCTAGAAGGAGGAGGTGGGATAATATAGGTCTGAGGAGGGGTATTTTAGTTATCCTCCCTATAGAATTAGGTGGGAATAGTGACATTATATGACTTATCTCTTTATGTTGTTAAAACATCTACTTCATAATGAATCATTATACAATCAATAATAACATTCCTATGACTATAAGGATGGAAATAAAATATATCAAAATAAAGGGTATTATTATGTACAACATTAGAATAAACCATATAATTTTTTCATCCACTTTATAGTATTTTTAGATAAATGTAAGGAGATAAACATAACAACCATGATAAGCATTTGAATAATAACCATGTGAAAAAGCATAGTTTCCCTTATGAATTTTTATAAATGAATATAAAATGTAAATATTATCTACCCATGATGTAATAGAATAAATGAAATTATAATCATGAGACACAAGGGAAAGAAAACAAGTCTAGATATAGCCATAATTATTTGAGCTAATGTAAGTATAGTAATAGGGCACAAGTAAGGAGAAGGTTTATATATAACCCTAAAACAAATGGAAAATTATATTATAATTAAATAAAATAGGAAATAAAGGACCAAACCTTATAAAACCTCAAAAATATGTATGAAGTCAAGGCACAAAGGTGTATGTACCAAATTATGAAAGATGTATATAATACGTAAACAAAAAGAAGTGAGTAAAAGCTAGGATTTGACACAAATTTATGAAATAAGATGCAACTATGAAATTAAATTTAAAAAAAATAGAAATCAACCATGAAACCCTAATGGAAATTCTCAAAATATATAGGCTTTTAAATAATGAATGAGTTTAATAATATGTTCTATCTTAATGTTGAGTAAGGCTAAACAAATTAAGTACCAATAAGAAAAAATGGGAGAATAAGGGAGATATAGAATATATTAGTCTAAAATAGTAAATAAGATATTTCCCAAGTGATAAAATAGTAAAGAAGCATAAATACTACAATATAATAAGGAATGACTAAAATAAATAGGGAAGTTACAAAAATATTCATAATTTGGTAGAATCTTTATATATTGAGAATGTGATTATGGAATGGAACCCTGAGGTTGATAAAGGACTAAGTAATAAATCAAGGAATAAAATACTATAGTATAAACAATCACTAATTTTTGAAATAATTAACTCATTTGAATATTTTATAAATAGAAATAGATTAGAAAAGGTATATTTAGCTAGAAAATATGACTGAGAGAAGAAAGTGGGAGGCTGGGAAGTGATACAAGAGAAGGGTAGAGTGTCTTTAGTAGAGAATAGGTTTCATAACCCTCATCAAACAATATCACACCCCTCTTTACCAATAACACACTATGCTACTGGCCTTTTGTGCTCTGATAATGACCATATAAAGGTAAATTAGTAAAATTCTAGGTAGACCTTTTTCTCTATTTGGGGAAACTTATGCATCTATGATCGAGACCTAGATCATCATCTATTATACACTTTGACTGATTTCACTATGAAACCCTAAACCTCCATGTTGTTAGGGTTTTGATGAACATAAATCAAATAAGAGTGGAATTATCAGGGTAGGTTGGGTGAGACTTCAACACCCCAGGTACTAATCAATACTTACATACCAATACCTTGAAAGGGGATTAATCATAATGTAGTTATCCCAATCTAAGTGCTGGTGCAAGTGAGAGTGATGTTAGCATGCCTGAGTATGAATGCCAATTTTAATTCTTTGAGTGTGAATTGAGACTTTAAATCTAAGTAAACCTAAGATTTGGGTTGATATAAATGGATGTATATAGAAATAAGGATGAATAGGGACTAACAACTTTAATTGGCACAATTTTTTCTAAGATTATTCATGAGAAATTCCATCCAATGGATAAGTGAATGAGAGTGGTCTTTATATAGTGTTTTGATGTTTGTCATGACATGAAATTAGTCTAGGTCATCCCTAAGATACTTAAATAGGTGTAAATATATTTGTTAGGGGAAAATAAAGATAAGATAAATAACATTTACCCCTTTACCAATAGTGCACTACACTATAGACTAATGGGGCCACACTATTTTCTAAGTGGTTGGAACATGTGAAATAAGATTTGGGATGCCTAGGTGATGGTTCAATTTGGCTCTTGGTATATCTGGGAATATGCTAGACACACATAAAAGTTTTAAAAGGATCAAAAAAGGCCCTAAGATAGGTCTAAAGCTAAGCTAAGGATATGATGGTCTCAAGTGACATTAATTGTATTAAAATGACATTTTAGATGACTAAATTTGCCCCACTCTTTATTATATAAATGTAATAAAGAGAAATGACTAGGATAAAGGAAAAATAAATGTACCTAGACTTACCTATGAGTTGAAGGCTATGAATGTGGGCCTGAGTCTATGAATTATGATCCATTATGTGTCCTACAAATGAAACATATATGAATTAGTCTTTACTTAAGAAATATAAAAATATAAAATAAAACTAAGTAAAGAGATATGAGAGAGAGGAAAGGAATTAATACACCTCATTGGTATGTAAACCAATGCAAAAACTTAGTGAAATCCTATGGGTGTAGATGGTGGTTAAATAATGAATAACTTAGACTGTGATAATGGCTTTCCTAATACCCATGTGTGGGTGGCTCAAGAACTCAAGTTGGCCTTGACTCCATAATTTCCCATCATTTTTTTATGGATCATAATCCATGAATAACTTGGATTAGACTAATTACTTGTCCAACCCTCTTATATAGGTGGCTCAATAACTCAAGTAGGTTATGACTCCATCATTACCTACCCATGTGTAGTAGATGAATCTAAAACTAAAATTGTGTGATGTCATGAAACTATATAATATATCTCTAGGCCACTAAGAAATTTTGAAATGTAAAATGGCTCAGGGGCTACTCGAGAATGTGAAATAATTTAGGGCCACTCAAGAATGTAAAATAACTCAGGGCCACTCGAGAATGTAAAACAAAATTGGGACACTTGGGAATGCCAACCACTGTAGATGGAATGAGGCATCAATATGGTGTAATCATGATGAAAAATTGGTGAGTTATCATTCTAGCTAAGATAACTGGTGCAAAACTAAGTATATGGGAATGATGTGTCATGCACATACCCCCAGTTTTAATATATGTGCATATGGATTATGGACTGAGTTATAGTAATTTGTTTGTGCATATCCAAAACTGAAATGGGAGTGATCATGATGTGTATGATGCCCCCTATCTAAGAAAACCTATGTAATTCTATGTAAAAACTAGTTATATATTGAGCATACCTAATAATCTATGATTGAGACTATGTAAATATGAACTATAACTGCTATACCTTTTTGATAATTCTATAATTTTTTATGTTTGAGGCTATTAGACAATAACATGGTAGGTAGACTATAGTGAATTATGTTTCTAGTATTGTATTTTTATATTTTCTAAAAGTGTTATTTCTAGGAAAAATTGAGATAGATCTATTTATGACTAGATTCCACTATATTTTCTTGAGTTTGAGCTCTATAATTAGTGTTTGTGTGTTGAAAATTGTGTTCTGAATGCACTAGGATGGCTTGATCTCTATGAAAAGACCCTATGAATTCCCCCTCTTTTGAGGTGAGTTATTGAACCTCTACAATAACATCCTTAAAAAAAAGGTATGCATCATGTGTGTTAGGTTGAAAATATATGATATTTATGTGATAAACCAATATAATGTGTATACATAACATCATAATATAAAAGAGATTAAATATATATTGGCAATATATGATGTATGTTAGATCAAAAATTCACAATGTTGGAAAGATAGATATAAAAATGTAATCATGTATATGAATAATAAATCTAAATATAATCTGAGTAAATTACTTAGGGGGATGCGACATGATGTCCATTAAGGCAACCAAGAAGGAAGGGGAGATGTATGAGGTCCTTCATGGCATCACTAATTAGATGTGAAAGTAACAAGTAAGAGATAAGTGTTATGGCCATGACATATACATGAAAGTGTTGTTGCTTGCATAACACACCTCATTTTTAGAATAAAAATGAGGATCCTATTTTTACCCCTCTCAAGTTTATTCCCTTCCATCGAACTTGGGTCCATCAAACTTGAGTTCCTCAAGTTTAAGTCATTTGATCCAATCAAGTCAACTTATTTCATTTTAAAAGGATACTCAGTCTAAGTTAATACTTCATATGTGTATGATTTTAAGAAAGGCCTATGCTTAAATTGAAATGATTCATGCAAATGATCTATTAGGTTGTGGAGCTAAAAGCTTCACCAGGATGCAAATAGGAGTTATAGAGGTTGCAGAGAGTTACAGAATGAGTTACAGGGCAACCAACATCAGTTTGATTAATCGACGTCAGTTAGATAGCAGTGCAGAAGCAACCGACATTGGTTACAAGTCAGCCGACATTGGTCAGGAGGAGCCAACATCGGCAACCTGTGTGTGAGCATGCAGTCTGCATGCAGATTCTAGAGAGTCTATTTTTGGACTGTCAGTTTACATGTTAAAGGCTAATTATAGTCTTGGAGTTGCGTGTCTAATTATTGTAATTAAGATAGTCTAATTATTGTAAGCATGAGATCTATATAATAGACTCATGGGCTGTATTGTAAACTAGTGCTAGAGAGTAAGAGAGAAAAATAAGCTCCTTCAGAGAGGAGAGCAATTGTGTGTTCCTCCTGGTGCCATAGTACCAAGTGTGGGTGCTGGTTTGGAGAATCAGAAGGGTTCTTTGTATATGTATGATCTTGGTCAACAGGGGTGCAAGACCGCATTTGGAGATCTACAATGGTGAGTAAGGTCTGGTGATTTGCAAGTAGTAGTAGAGAGCAAGAGATCTACTTGGAGTACGGTTGTGTACTTGGTGTACTGGCAGCATGTTACTGACTGGTGGAGGTGAACATCAATTCTATATTGGAGTTGATTGTTGGGACCGTAAGAGAGAGAGAGAGAGAAGGTCTTGAGGTGTGGCAAGCCTTTGAGGTGGAAGAAGAAGTGGCATCTTCTTTATTGTATTTTCTTCTGAGTGATTATTAATACAATTGTGTATTGTCTCTCATATCATGTGTTGTTTCATATTTCTAGTTACTTGTTACTTCTAGTTAAATTACATGTTTAGTTGCTAATACAAGAGGTAATCATATGTGCTCTAATTGAGGAGCAAGATCCTGACAGTTGGTATCAGAGCTTTTGGTTGGGTTGACTAACAGGTGGTTCAGATCTGGTTAGTGTCTGTTGATTACAGGTCACTCTCAGGGGTTTCAGATTGAGTGGGAGTATAGCAATGGTAGAAGAAAGTAAGCTATGAATGGAGAAACTGAATAGCATGAATGGTCTGATTAATGGAAAGAAAGAGCAGGTAAAGGAAGATTGTTGGTCGGTAGAAGATCAGCATGTAAAAGCAGATGTTGTAGGTGATGTTGCATAGGTTTCTCTAGATAAAGTAGAATCTTGGTTTATAGATTCTTTTTCCTCTTTCCATGCAACCCGAAATAGAGCATCTTTTCATGGGTATGTCTTGGGAGACTTTGGAGAGATTTATTTAGGGGTTGGTGAGCCTTGTCAAATTATTAACGAAGGGGAAGTGAAGCTGAAATTGCAGGTGGCTAACACACGGGTGTTGAAGGAGGTCATGCAGGGACCAGTCTTGGAGATGAGTCTAATTTCTTCAGGAAAGTTGGGTGATGAGAGATGCACAGTAACACTCACAATGGATGCACTTGAATTAAACGGTGATAAGAAAGTAGGTATCCTTTATCTATCTACTTATATTACTGATTCACCTTCTGTTGTAGAGATGTGGCTTTGTAGGCTTGGTCACATATGTAGGAGGGGAATGCATGTTCTTAAGTGGAAGATAGATATCTTTGATAAACTTAAGAACTAGAAGGCTTTGGTGTTCATGGAGGAGATGATAGATAGAGATCAACTGAGGGGACTGAATTATTTTGAGCAAGGCTATGTTAATTTGAATAGGGTTTTGACCCAAAAGGAGCTCGTAGGTAAAAAGTCATCACTCACAAGTGAACATAGGTACCAGCATCGATCAGACAGTAATCGATGTCGGCAACAGGAAGACCAATGTCGATCATATAGGAACTAATGTTGGCAAAAGGGATACCGGCGTTGGCCAGGGAAATGACATCGGCAGTCAGGGTCAATGCAGGGAATCGACATCGATCAGGTGCAAACTGGGAGATGGCCGAGATCGGTCATTGGAATGGATGGTGGGTGGATAGAAAGCTATCAAAAAGGTCTTAAATGCTCATATCGAGGACTAAAAGGGAAAGTGAACCTCATATTCATTGTTCACCTTCTTTATATTGCTTACTGATGGTTAAGAACTAGGAAGATGTGAAGAGGCAATGCAAGTAGAATCCAGGAAATAGTGGGAGCTTGGCATGGATGAGGAGTGTGAGTCCTTGGAGAAGAACCAAACATGTATTTGTTGGTGGAGTTGTCAACTGGAAGAAAGCACTAGAAGATGGATGGATTCCCAAGTTAAAGAAGAGAGTGGATGGACACGTGAGACAGAAGGCTAAGGTATAAGGTCTTGAGGAAGCTGTAGGACAGTGGTATAGGGCTGACAGGTGGTACCAGGTGGATGACAAAGTAGAGCTTTTGTCAATGTCAGTATAACCATTATGTTTATCTTATCAGATGGATGATGGTTACAACATTATCCTATTACTGTATGTGGAGGATGAGCTTGGAGCAGGTTCAGACATACAGGGTTTTGCTGAGCTAAGGGTAAGGTTAGTTCAGAGGTATGTCATGAAGAATTTGGAGTAGTGAAATTCTTTGGCATAAGAGACATGGATATTTTGTCTCCAGTGGGAGCTGATGTGAAGAATGTGTTGGTGAGGTTCAAGATGTAGGATGCAAAATTGAAAAGCACACCAAGGGTTGGATAGTTCAAGCAGAGCTTAGAACAGTGTTAGAAATCACATGAGGTCTAGTGTAGACCTGAGTTTTCCCAAGCAGTGGGAGTTGTCAGAGAGTTTGGATCCAATTCAGGGAAGGAGGATTCTTAGGTATTTGAGAGGGACTAGCAGTAGGGATTCTTGTTATGCAGGGTCAAGGTCTTCACTACATGGAGTTATTGGTTTGGATGTGGTAGGTTACTTGGATGATAGGTGTAGCATCACAGGATGTGTGGTGGTTGGTCTTCAGGTTGGAGCTTGAAGAGGGATACAAGCTAGGGAATAAATTAGATGATGTATAGGTACAGGTGCAAGTGCAACTATTTATCTCCAAGTGGGAGATTGTTAGGTTGTGGAGCTAAAAGCTTCACCAGGATGCAAACAAGAGGAGTTACAGAGGTTGTAGAGAGTTGTAAAACAAGTTACAGGGCAATTGATGTTGGTCTGATCAACTGAGGTCAGTCGGATAGTAGTGCAGAAGCAACTGACGTTGGTTACAAGTCGGTTGACATCGGTCAGGAGGAGCCAACATCGGCAACCTATGTGTGAGCATGCAGTTTGCATGTGGATTCTAGAGAGTCTATTTTTGGACTGTCAGTTTGCATGTTAAAGGCTAATTATAGTCTTAGAGTTGCGAGTCTAATTATTGTAATTAAGATAGTCTAATTATTGTAAGAATGAGATCTATATAATAGACTCATGGGCTGTATTGTAAATTAGTGCTAGAGAGTAAGAGAGCAAAATAAGCTCCTTCAGAGAGAGGAGAGCAATGGTGTGTTCCTCCTAGTGCCACAGTACCAAGTGTGGGTGTTGGTTTGGAGAATCAAAAGGGTTCTTCATATATGTATGATCTTGGTCAGCAGGTGTGCAGGACCATGTTTGGATATCTACAATGATGAGTAAGGTCTGGTGATTTGCAGGTGGCAGCAGAGAGCAAGAGATCTACTTGGAGTATGGATGTGTACTTGGTGTACTGGTAGCGTGTTACTGACTAGTGGAGGTGAACATCAATTCTATATTTGAGTTGATTGTTGGGACCGTAAGAGAGAGAAGGAAGAAGTCCTTGAGGTGTGGCAAGCCTTTGAGGTGGAAGAAGTGGCATCTTCTTTATTGTATTTTCTTCTGAGTGATTATTCATACAATTGTGTATTGTCTCTCATATCCTGTGTTGTTTCATATTTCTAGTTACTTGTTACTTCTAGTTAAATTCCGTGTTTAGTTGCTAATACAAGAGGTAATCACATGTGCTCTAATTGAGGAGCAAGATCCTGACATGATCCTTACCTAATAATAGTGTGGCTTATTTATCACATTCAATCATAATCAATTATAGATTTTACATTCATAATTTGGACTATCTTAATGATTTTGATTTTCATTTTATTTAAATAGACTAAATTAGCTTCAAAATCGAGCAAAATGACTAAGTGTTCATATAATTTCACTCTTATACCTAGTCATTTTTTGGTCTTTGCCTTAGTGGTTAGATTTTTAAAATATGAAATTAATGAATGGGTTGTTTTATCCTTTGACTGCAGGTTCTTAGTGCTTTTATCAATCCACATGGTGACTTCCCATGTCACTCAATGATCTAGACCCCCTTTGCAATAATTAGAACACTTAGCTGATTTTAAAAAAGTTATTATTCTCACTTGGATTTGTACCCTTTAAGGAGATGAAAAGCTCTCCTCATCCAAGTGGCATAATGTAATTAACTCTAGGCTTGTGGTAACCCTAAGGAATGAGGTGAATCTCTAGATAGGGTGATCTCCCTTGATGTATCACTTAGGATTAAACCTAAAAAAAACTTTGGGGGGTGAGAAGGGAGAGAGATAACTAAAATCAAATCTAACATAAGGAGGTGATACACTAAATAAATTTGATGAATTCCAACCAATTTCATTCTACACTTGAGACCAAGAAGCAAACTACAAATATACTCCTTCAATCTTCATCTTCTCGCATCAATGCTACATTATGAGGTCATGGATGAATTTGCAAAGCTAAGAGGAATAAAAAAGAGGTGTTAAATGGCATTAGTGAAAATAATAACTCACTCAACATTTCACATCACCTTAAACACTTCACATGCCTTGTAAGAAGATTTTTTCCAACTATAAATAAGGTGAAAGAATGAGACCACATGCTAGGAATCCAAACTCTTCACTAAACAAGATTCATCATTCAAGTGGAACACACTTATAAATAGTCATGAAGAGGTAGAAATTATTCATTTTATTGATAAAAATGTATAAAAATGAGCAAGGCTTCACCATACTCAAGTGGAGCATCGAATACAATGCCAAAATGGCCAACTCTTATAGAGTTTGAGATATATATATATATATATATATATATATATATATATATAGAGAGAGAGAGAGAGAGAGAGAAGTTGAAGGGTCACAAAGACACTTGTCAAGATGATAATAATAGTTATCCATGCATGGGAAGAGGATATGGGTTGAACCATGCAAGGTCAAGAGAAACAAGTGTCAATCCAAGTCATCAAAGTTATGTAAAGTCACCTAAAACTCCTTTTATTGTACATAAAATTACCTTCATGATTATGCCTATTTTAACGACTTGTAACTGATCAGGGGAAGTTAAAGTGATTTTAATGTAATGGGACGATACTATACATTCCTCTCCATGCATTTTTTTCATGCTTGGTCTTCTGGAATCACTTGGAAGAGAGTCATCATCACTTGTACTCTAGGAAACATCCTTCTCGTGAACCTAGCACACTTATCCTCAAATTTGGAATCAATTAGACATGAAAATAAATTAGAGAGGATGAATGACAGGTTTAAAAAACCTTCATGTCCTTATAAGGATCAAACAATCTTTAAAATCAGTCTACGTGAATCTCTTCATCCCTCTCACTAGCTTGTGCTATATGTCAGATTTGACTAGTTGAGTTAAAACACTTGGTTTTGGAAATTATAAGTTTTATAATGGCATTAAATGAATATTTTTAGTTATCTTAAATCTAAATATTTCACACAAATTTGGTTTCATTTCTTGAATCCTTCTAGAACCTACAAAACACAAAAATGGTGAGAAAAATCCTATTTTCCCCCATCTATACAATTCCATACAACTCATCATGGTGTGAAGTAGCTTGGGGAAGTCCTCTACAACTTATAATCATCATTTTGGATAAACTATTCCATTTTTGTAGCTATCCAACTCCATTTTCCATGACTGATCCTTAGCAAGGTTTTAGTAGGGTTTTAGGCCTATTTTTGGTCTTAAGGTTGGTTCATAAATATCTAACATATAAGTTTCCAAATAATTCCATAAATTTCACCTTTAGTACCCTTGATAACATTACCTAACTCCTCTATCTCCCATGTAGGTCCTCATGAAAGATATGAGCTTCACAAGATGGCCCATCGAGCTTGTTTCCCTTGTTCCTACAAGTCAAATGGGTTTTGAGCTAAAAAATGATATTTTTTGTCTTTCCTTGAAATTTGAGAGCTTTAAAACACTTGTATCTATATAATACACATGTTACAACAAGTTATAATTATCACTTCATGCAAAAGGTATGATGGGCTCCCCATTTGGGTACTAGGCTTCACCATGCCTAGTAGGCATGTTTTGGTTTTGAAGATCAAGGTGAGTTTTTATAGGTTAACCTAATTATAAATAGATCAAACACCTATAATAGGGTACCTCAGACATGTTTACATTCACTATAAATCTTATGTCATGTGAGTAGTTATATTTTCCCTTCATTTGGTCCTTAGGCTTATTCCTTTCTTATTAGGTCTACCTATAAACCTTGGTGTCTAGACTAATTCACTTGGTTTCATCCTTATTTTATTTGATCCTTATTATTTAATATATGTTTTTAAATTTAATACACATTATTTCCAAGTTAATTTAACTTTTGGTTCACCTTTCTATCTCCATTTCCTAAAACTTCCATTTCCAAGCATGAGGGGAGTGCCCTCTATCTGAGACAAAATAGAGGGAAATCCTCTATTTCCATATAAAAAATTGAAAATTTAAGTGGATTATTAAATTTTATGTGATTCCCTTGAAAAAAATTTATCCTTTAGTTACATCTTATGACTCCCTAACCTGCTCAAACTCTGATGTAGACTTTTCATATGTAGACTATATGTGAACCTTTTCCAAATGAATTGTATATGTTATGTTCAAAGACCTCTTTGATCAATATCATTTAAAAATGGTATATTAAAATTTTCATAATCATGGTATAGTTTTTTCAACTATCATTCTAACACTTTGATCTCTCAAATACCCTTTCTACCCTTGAAGTCACAAGACTGGGTTTACATTGACTGTGTTTTGCCTTAAAAAGGATCCCTGTATGTTACCCTACTTCATCTAAGGTTGTTGTGGAGAGAAAAAAAATATTTTAAATTCCATAAGGTCACACAATTTACTTGGTTCATTTAAAATTTCTTTACATGTACTAACCACCAAAGGATTATCCCCATTTAGCTTACTATCAACACATATATACACAGGACTATAAGTGTGTGTTAAGGCCCTAAGAGGTATATCTGAGCTTGAAAAACATTGAGAATGGTTATTATTGTGTTAATATTCAATCATCATGGTAATTCCACCTACAAAATTCCAATGCACTTGATTCTCCAAACTAGGCTCATCTTAGCTCACTACACGTATCCATTCTTGACCTAGCTATAAGTTTCATTGAAGAGACCTATAAGGTCTGAGTGTTCTAGATTTACATTATTGAAAAATTGTGGAGGAAATACTGATAATAATTAATTTAATCATTAATTATCCAAACATATCACCAAACTCCTTCTTGAGCCTCATTTGCACCTTCTAGTCTAAAATGAATACCTTGTTCTCCCTAGACTAAGACCCCTGTTCCTTCACTCCTGTAGGTGCTTATGTGAATATTTGTACTTTAGTTGTGAGGTAAAAGGTTAATTTAATTAATTTTTAAGTCACCACCATGTTATTTAACCAAAACATTTCTTTGGTAACCTTTAAAACCATATGAACCTTAAAACCAAAAGTCATCTCCCAATACTGAGATGTTTCTCCTCAAAACCCTTCCTGTAGGTTGATCCTTTTGACTTTGATTAGGATTTAACTCAATGTTTAGAGGAATATTGGGATTTATTATTATTATTATTATTATTATACCTTTTCTTATACCTATTAATATCATCTTTATGGACTTTCATATCAAACAATCTACTCACTATCTGCCCAATCAACATATCAATTGGTTGTGGTGTTCCTTTGTCCTTTGCTTGTAGGTCATTACTGACCTTAAATAAGTTTGGTCTTGATGTTTTTAAAGGTATATTTTAATTTATTAAATTCATATAGTGCATATATATACTTACACTCACCCTATATTATTCAAACATCACCAAAACAAAATGTTATCCCACTGCCTATTGATTGGATTTAAGTATTCATGTAGGCCACTTATACCGATTATAGATGGGCAGAGGGATCCAAACACAAATTATCATTCCTCCATGATTATTTTATGATAATATGTGTTTTTTTTTATCCTTTTAAACCAATACCACATCTATAATAGGCCTAATTTTTAACTTGGGTGAATATAGGTCTCTTTGTGGCCCAGTTATGTAGATCTCACTATCTATTCTCAGTATTTTTTAGGCATCTTTGGGTTCCTTAACAACTGCCTTACATCAATCCCTTTGAATCCATATTTTTCACAATCCCTCTCCATGATAGAGGAAAAAAACTCACTCAAATATATGCTTAAATACCCAATCAAAGATGTTATAAGTCCTTGCCAAAAAGTGTTAGGACATCTATTTTGGCTTTTTGGGGGCAATCATCCTAAAATCTCAGTCTTTACCTTTGAAGGGTGTTTCTCACTTTCAAAAAGCACTCAAAATTTTAAACATGTATGTTATTATTGATTTAACATGTAAGGACTTGAAAAGGTGATTTAATTCCTTGTTTCAACATCATACAAGGACTCTTTGGCTTTCTGACCAAGCCACCTATAGGAGGTGATTTTAAATAAGCAGGCAGATTTAGCTTGGAAAGTGATCATGGAATGGATCATATGAATTTTTGTAAGCCTATATAGGTCCAATTTCTCTCTCAAAACCTTAAAATTATCTTTTCACCTTTCAATAATATTGAAAACCACACTAAGGTTTTAATGACATCATCATGAAGGTTGTAGGTGTTACCTGACTATATATGTGGATAATGAGCATGAAATCAATGAAAATACGGATAAAAGGTCCAAAGATAAAATCAAAATCAAGTCCAAAACTATAATTCATGATTTAAACCAAGTTTATTTTGAATCTAGATCTAAACGTCTCATTCAACATGAAATCCACTTGTAAACATGTGGAATAAAATAGGTAGAGTGTTGAATGACTAGTCTAGCATGGAGAATGAGCTTACAACCATGAGAATCAAGTAGAATTGGATGAAATGTGAAAAAAAGGATTAAATTAAAATTTTAAAACATGTATATGAATCTAACACAACCCTATGTAACTAATGATAAATCATGAAAACTCCTAAAAAGGTGAAAATTGCCCATAACATCAAATGTTGCATCCTCTTGAAAAGTGTGTTCATGAGACCATAAAAACACCTTTAAGGTTGAAAAAAATCATGTTAATCATAAGGTTATATATCCAACATCCTCTATAAATAATTTCATCAACTAATTTGTATGTACTTTCTTATAATGAAGTAAAACTTGCAAGGTTCATATATTTGCAAGTAGATTTAAAGGCTCAACTTGTTAACGATGGTTCATAAAACACACTTGACCAATATAAAAACTTAATATATTAAAATTAATTTATCTATTTTTTTAATATTCCCTCAAGATCATTTTTCTTGAAACCCCTTGTGTTGCTTGTACCAAGCAAAAACTTGCAAGTCACTTCTCTATGCCAAGAAGGATGAAAAAGAGATAGAAT
The DNA here is from genome assembly GCA_037957365.1 of Torreya grandis. Classification (NCBI taxonomy): domain Eukaryota; kingdom Viridiplantae; phylum Streptophyta; class Pinopsida; order Cupressales; family Taxaceae; genus Torreya; species Torreya grandis. The sequence continues at coordinate 131,534 of JARHVA010010488.1, read as the reverse complement.
AGTTTTAAGATATAAATGTCAGTTTAAGATTTTAAAAAATATTTTTTTTTAATAATTGGGAAGGTAAAGAGTCACATTTACACATTTTACAAGTAGCACACTTCCCAAGGAGGTCATACAAGTGCCAAACTCACTCTTTTCTTTAAGAAAACTACCTCTTTTGAGTAACTTGACAATTTTCAGTTAGTGGTAGTTACTACAGACCTCCTAGGACACATGGCATGTGGTAAAACTCTTTTACACTTGCAAAATTTCTAATAAACCCGTACAAAGGATTAAATGCACTATTTTGACCCCCTAAAATGACTCAAAATGATAAATGGACTAATAAAATAAGTGACCAATGTTAATATTACATTGAATGACATAAAATTACCTATGAAAAATCTTATAACAAGATATTATGCCTCTTATAGACCTATAAAACTAATTTTTTTCCTATAGGTTCCCTAATTTGACTAAAAAGTCAAATTTGGTCAATAGTTACCTAGTACCACATATCAGTTTTCTATTTAATGGGACTCAGTCATTTATCTTTAAATGTTGTTTGATACCATGTTTCAATATTCCAATGGTCTTAAACCCTTTCAAAAGTGTTTTAAAATACTTAGTCATTTTTATTCAAAATTACTTGGCAAATAGTGATGTCAGCAAAGCTTTAGGCAAGTAGAGCAATGAGATGCTTCCATGTGTCATAATCTTGATGACTTGGCATCTTAGAACCATCCATACAAGGGTAGTGACTTCAAAAAATATACAAGAAAGTGTATTAGTGAGATGCTTCCACATGTCACAATCTTGATTACCTAACATCCCATAACCATTTGTACATGGGTAGTGACATCAACAAGCATTGGGCTAGTGGGTGAGTAAGATGATGCCATGTGGTGAAATATCATTATTCTATAGCCTCAGGGTGGTACAAATAAGCCCAATAATGTGTTAAAATAATGGGTAAGAAATATAATTCCACATGGTGAGATCTCACTTCACCATGATATAAATAGTCAATAAGACCCATCAAGTCTCCCAAGGTGGTAGGATTGTCAAACTTGTCAAATCCTAGAGCCAATCATCAAAATCCAAATAGAATTTATCGATATTGATTAGTCTCCTAGTTTTGATAGAGATTTCAGATCTTAAGAGTGCTTAATCCAACTAGGGAGTGCCACATCAACTGACTATCAGATGCACTAGTCTCCTGGACTTGATAGAGATGTTAGAGTTGAGGAACCTAGGGCACATGAGTTGGCACCAAGAAAGTTGATTAGGTGAAGTAGATAGAACTCTAATTGAATGGAAATGTGATAAGAGGAAGCTACATAACCAACTTAGGGATAGTGTGGTAGGATATCAACCAATAAATGATGGGCATGTGTCCAAGTGAAAGTCTTATTCGTAAGCTTGATCCCTTGCAAAAGATGATAAGGGGAAAAATATTATGTTGACAAATGACATAGTCAACGAATGAGATCTAAGCATAAGTGGTCTTTTAAGACCAAGTAATTGGAAAATTTCTATTCATTATAAATCACCTTTATTTTCTTCCCCTTAAAATATGGGAAAACTCCTAGGGTGAATGCAGTGAGCTTGGTGGATGTTGCATGGCTAAAACTTGGGTTTAGTGAGCTCAAGGTAAGGATAGATTGAGATTTGATGGAAACATTACGAGGAACTCAATTTTCTCAAATATCTTGTCACAAAGTATATGAGCTTGATTTAGGGGTTGTATTAAGATTGAGCTCAAAGGGATGAAGAAATCTACTAAAGATCATAATAATCTCTAACAGGTCACCAATTATCAAATATGGATGAGTCTCTAGGAAATTGATAAAAAGGGATCATTGTTACCTTCTTATAACCATTCTAAATGAGGTGGCATGTTTTTATTAGGCCCATTTGAAATGATTGGGGAAAAAGTTATGTGTAGGGTGGTGATGGATCTCCTAATCACATTTATGGGATTGGGCCCAATTTATACCATGTAATTTGATACACCAGCTCAAGAAATGCTGGGAAAATTTTAAAATTACAATGTTTGCTCTGGAGCATGGATCTCCATGATAGCTCATTAGTGGGATGATCTAGATATTGAATCCATGAACTTCACGAATTGTCTATTTAAAGAGGCTAAAATGCTATTGTTAAGGGTGATAATTTTGGGCACAGAGACTCTATAGGAATTATTTTAGGATCCCACCTACCTTTATTCCTTTGTACTTCATTCATACTATCTACCAAAGGTTAGCAATTCTATGTAGGAAAACTTTTCTAAAATACTATCAGGGCTTTCACCTATGATTTTATCTATGTTGATGTACATTTTGCCTTTCAAGTTTGAATAAAGAGATTTATATTGATGTTATGAATATGTGAAAGGGTTTTGTGATGAATGTAAACACATAATATATATGTGAAATAGTTATGTTGGTTATTTTGATCTCCATTTTCTATGTAAGATTGAAGTGATTTGAGACTATGCTTTAGATAGTTTAGACACTTTACATGTGTTGAACACAATCTATGATTAAAAAAATGTGCCTTGGATATATTTTATTTGAATTAACCTTTGTGTAAGTAATGTTGAGTCATTATATCTTGTTTAGAATTAGGTGAAACACACTGACATTAGTAATAAAACCAAGAAATTAACTCACAATAATCAAAATTGAATCCCCAATGGTGGCATCACATCTTTTGGAGATTATCCTATGTAGGCTCAATTATTAATACAAATACATACAACCATGCCTTGGGATAATCTCACATCAGTCCTAAAATGGATGAAAAAATTCCATCATTGTTCCCACTAATCTCTTCAAAAATATGAAATCTCCTGACTATTTTTGGAGTAAGATTTTGGACCCAATAATAGTTGGTGCTAAAAAGAGGGTGTTCAAGTGCATAGGGGGTTAATTTTTGTATTATTATTTCCTTTTATATTTTATTGTGTGATTAATCTCACACTAACCAGAGTTGGTATTGGGAAAGAGGTTTGATTTACTTTTATTGAAATTTTGATTTCTTGTTTCTTAGGATCTTTTGGTCTATAACTTGGTTCTTGCTCCTCTATAACTTGATTTCCATCCATAAGATAGAGGAAACTATTGAGGGTTGATCTCATTATGAATGCTTATTTCTAACTAGCTTATCCCTAACCTATCTTCTGCATACCAGTACCTATGTCTTGGATAGCCTAGATTTCCACTAATATCCCTAGTGTTATCCATGCCTTACCTAAAAAATCAAAGAGATTATTGCCCAATTTTATTCCTACACAAAACCAAAAATTGGAGGATCAAATCATCTCATTTAAGACTACATTGAGAGTCTTGAACATCTAATTTGAAGATGTGTCATGTTATTTTTTCCCATTTAATTTAGTTGATGGTGATTTTGACCCTGTCAAGATACTCCATAACTTATTAGATTCAACTTTTAGACACCTTCCTTGTCCAATTTAGGAAATAAATGACCCAAACATTTTACATCAATAATTGGTCTATGAGAGGCATGAACCAAATGATCCCATTTGGAACTTTAATGTCCAAAAAAATCTATAGCATGTTTACTCCACCTTAAAAACCTAATCCCCTCCTTGTATTGTAAATTTTCCAAAGTTTCCTTGACCCATATATGTCAATATTTTTAAGGAAATATCCTAACATCACTGATTTTCCATTTGTTTATGTAGAGGCTATGTCATAAATAGGAAATTGAATCCCTAAGGTCATTGATGTTCTTTTGCTCTACAAAATATGCATGTGCTAGGTGATATCCAATTTATAAAATCAAATACCACATGGCCTTAACCATACCCAATTTATAACCCAACAACATTTTGTTATGTTGCTTCACATACTGATTTGAGGTTCTCAAACTCTATAGTAGCATCTCCTATGCAAACCCAAGTTCGTATCCCTTTTTCAATCTAAAATGAATTTGATATTAATACTATGTCTAATATAGAGGTGGCACCGTAGATAAACCATGATTTTTATCATGATCCATTTAAATGGATAAAATAAGTAAGAAATAAGATCATTACTAGAGAAACCCATAATCTCATAATTCATCATAGGGATAACCCATTTAGCTTGCAACATGTACCCATTGAGTCCTTTTTTTAAATAGTTTGTGAGGTTGGCCATCTAGGGAATGGATCATCATTTTAAATCACTCCTAGTTTATCTATGTTCAAGAGCTATGTATCCATGATGGAAAATGTACAAGACTCATTGTATCATGATGATGACTTTGAGGAAGAAATGGAAGAGACATAGATTTCTCATGGGGATCCTAGGCATGATATTTTGTTAAGTACATTAATAACATATCGATCCTAGACTTTTTTATCACCCCTAACCCTTTTTTTCATGATCTCATTCATGATATTACCTGGCTAAATGGAGGTTATTTTGCCCAGGCCCAATTGGTGAGCATGGAGTAACACATGGAGCCTCTAATTTTTGAATACACAAATTGTGAAAAGGATGGTACTATCACACTAGATTTAAATACACAAATCCAATAGTCTAGAATATTGATAATATTCATGTTCTCAATGATTAAGGGGTAGTTGATATTGTCTTTAATGATAAATTTAATGTGGTTCCCCTTTCTAAAAAAGCTTTCTTTGAAGGCTTATCTGATTTGATTTTCCATGTTGAGTTTAGTCTTGATATTTAATTATGTTGTCATGATGTGTCTTCAATAGATATGCACTTATTTGATGATTTAATGAACCCTAATTCTAAATTTTTGCATGAATCAAATAAAGAGTTTGGTTTAGATTGTGATATTTGTAGGGATCCCCAACTCAAATGGATGCTAGCAGTAGATGAGGTGGATGAAATCTCAAATTAGGATGATTGGGTAAATACATAAGCTATAGAGAAGCTTAATAAAATCATCCAAAATAAATAAATATTAAGTGTTATTACTCTGTTTACAAATATTCCACTCTTTGAAGTTGAGGTAATTAAACACCTTCCTTTTGTTTGGCATAATTTTGAGGTGAACTTTCCTGATGATTTGGTAGATTTTGTTGTTGGGATTAAACACCCAATCATTTTGAGTACTCTATCTAATAGTATGAGTTTTGTAGGATGACTAAATGTTTCATGAAAGAAGTACAAAAATGAGGATGCTACATAGGCATCCATTTGTATCAAAAAGAAGTTGCTAAGTGATTCATCTATTTACTACCAACAAGAATACACCACTTTTAGGTTGGATCTTACAATCAATTTGGTATGTATGAATACCTAGCTCTATTATTCACTAAAATACAATGTATGGGATGAGGTATTTTATAAACCATATCCCTCATGTTTTCTACAATATACATGTAAACATGGTGCAAAATTATACATTCATAGTTTGTTTAAATTACATGTATTGAATATTGATAAATCTCTATGGGATAGTGTTTTCCGCTATAACGGATAACATAGATGTAAGAAAATGTTTCCTTTTACCTTATAAAAATCCTAAATAATCAAGTGTATAATTGGCTCAAGCATGCATTTGAACATTTCCTCTGAATACTTTTTCTTCTTCCTTCTCTTTTATGTTTTATTCTTCTTTCATGTCCCATATTTGTTAGTTTAGTTTTGATTTTGTTTGTTTTCTATTTTTATTCCTCCTTGGGTTTGTCCCAAATAATTTTTGTCTTGTTTTACCCTTTTTAATTGGATAAATGAAATGAAAAAATATTTCAAGAGTAACATGGATGGCACTCAAAGAGCCTGATTGTAATTTTACTCAAATAATTTATGTGAACTATTCTTATCACTATGTTCATTTCTTGAGTTCTAAAGGTTAATGATTCATAAAATAACTAGTGGATTTAAAATAAATATTTTCTCATTTTAATCCATATAATTCACTTAAATAAATATATAAGGGAAAATGTATCATTTATCTAATTTTGGTTTCTATTGAGTTGTCATGGACTTGTTGATTTCCTTTTACTTGTGGCTTGGTCCCCAACTATCTATAGATGAAATTGTAAAATCTCCTTTCAAAATAATTGAGTTAAAATATAAAATATAAAACTATCTTTGAAAGGGTGATCTTGGAAGCCTCCACCACATGATTTATATCCTAGTTGGAATTGGAGCAATGTCTTTGGAAGGGATCAAAGGTATCTTTGTCGGGGTTATAAAACCCTGGCTACTAGTAGAGCAATGCCCACACCACTTCCCCCCAAGATAAATTTTAAAATTTGTTTCCTTAAATTCTTTTAGCCTTATGAAAATCTAAATTATTGTGTTTGAATGCAAATTAAATTAATAAATCACTTAATCACACACATATGGTTTTAGCTAGATTATGGCTTAGTATGTCACTTGTTCCCATAGACTTTAACACCTTTGAATTCTAGTTTGTTCTAAGTGATAGCTTGTATCTAATGATTTTTATTCTTGTGAAATCATAAATTTTATATTCTATAAATACTTATGAGTATTTCCCAATAAGAGACCATTTTTTTTTGCTTTCACAACATACTCTATTTTTAGACTGAAAATATGGACCCTCTTTTTGTTAAACTCTCAAGTTTACTCACTTCCATCGAACCCAAGTCCAACAAACTCAAGTTACTTATGCCCAAGTCACTCGATCCAATCAAGTCAGCTTACTTCATTTTTAAAATATGTTCAATTTAAGTTATTAATTGAAAGACATATGATTCTAAGAAAGGCATGTGCTAAAATTGAGTTGACTCATGTGAATGTCCACTATAAAATAGTAGAATTTGTGGCTTATTTCTTGCATTTGATGAGAATCGGTTATAGATTTTGCATTTGTAATTTGGATTTTCCTAATTATTTTGCATTTCAATTTCTTTAAATGGACTAAATTGGCCTTAGAATTGAGTGAAAGGACTATGTGTCCATATAATTTCACTCTTTTACCTAGTCATTTTTTAGGCCTTCGCCTTAGCCATTGGATTTTGATCAAATTTGAAATTGCTGACTAGGTTATTTTATCCTTTGCCCATAAGTTCTAGTTTTTTTATCAGTCCACATGGAGACTTCTTGTGGCTCCCAATGATCCAAAAACCATTCTCAAGAGTTTCAACACTTAGCTAATTTTATAAAAGTTACCTGGTGCCACATGTCACTTTCCATTCAATAGGAATTAAGTGTTTATCTTTGAATGTTTCCTAGCTCCACATGTTGATCTCCAAATGGTCTTTGACCCTTTCAAAATTCTTTTCAAAGATATAGTCAATTTTAATCAAAATTACCTAGTAGATAGTGATTTCAACAAAGCTTCAGGCAAGTAAAGTAGTGAGATGCTTCCATGTGTTGTAATCCTAATGACCCATCATCCTGTAACCATTTATACATGGGTAGTAAATTTAGTAAAGATTCAAGAAAGAAAAAAAATGAGATGTTTCCATGTGTCATAATCCCAAAGACCTAACATCCCAGAACCATCCATACATGGGAAATGACATCAAGTCCTAGGTGAGTGAATGAGTAAGATGATGCCACGTGGAGAAATCCCATTATTTAGTAGCCCTCAAGGTATTCCATACAAGCCCAATTGTGTGTCAAAAAAACATGTAATTGATATAACACCACGTGGTGAAATATTACTCCACTGTAATATAAAAAGTCAGTATAACACATCAAGTTTCTTAGGGTGGTAGGACTGTTAGACTTGTTAGGGCCTAGAGCCAATCAAAAATCATCACATGGACTTTTTTAATCCTAAATATTCTCTTAGTTTTGATAGAGATTTTAGAACCTAGGAGAATCCAACCCAACTAGAGAGTTATGCATCAACAGGGTTGTCAGATGTGCCAGTTTCTTAAACCTGATAGAGATGTTAGAGCCATAGAACCTAAGATGTATGAACTAATATTGAGAGAGATGGTTAGGTGAAGTATATATATCTAGGATAAAATGGCCACATGATAAGTGGTAGTGACAAAGCAAGCCTATGGATAATGTGGTAGGAGATTAACCAATAGGTGATGGGCATGTGTCCAAGCGATAGTCCCATTGGTAAGCTTGATACCTTCCATAGCATGACAAGGGGAGCCATATTATGTTAACACATGGAAAATCTGATGAATGTGATTTGAACATAAGTATTATTTCAACTTTGAGTAACTGGGTGAGTGCTCTTCATTATAAAGCACTTTTATTTTCTTCCTCTTGTGAATGTGGGGAAAAATTCCCAAGGTTAATGCATTGAGCTTGGTGGATGTTTCATGGGTAGAACCTAGGTTTAGAAAGATTAAGGTAAGGATATCCCAAGATCAGATGGAAACATTAAGAAGAACCTAATTTTCTCAAAGATCCTATCTCAAAGTATATGAACTTGACTTGGGGTTTATATTAAGCCTAAATTCAGAGGGATGAAGAGATCTACCAAGGATCATAGGAAGATCTAATGGGTCACCAATTTTCAAAAAGGGTGAGTTTATGGGAAATAAATAAATGAGGGATCATTGCTTCCTTCTTTGAATTATTCTAAATGAGGTGGCATGTTTTGATTGGGCCCACTAGGAATGGTTAGAGAAGAAGCTAAGTGTAGATTGGTGATGGAATCTCCTAACCACATTTGGGGGATTGAGCCTAGTTTGTCCCAAGTAATTTGATGCACAAAATCAATAAATGATGGTAATTAGTAGCAATTGAACCATGGGATATTGAGCATGAATATCCATGATAACTCATTAATGGGTTGAGCTGGACATCGAAGCCATGAGATTCATGAATTATCTATTTAAAGAGGCTAAAATGAAATTGTTAAGGGAAATAATTTTGGGAATCTAGGATTTGTATAAATTGTGATAGGATCCCACCTACCTTTCTTATTTTTTAATTTTTTCATACTATCTACCAAGGGTTAGAAATTATATGAAGGAGAACTTTGCCAAAATGTTATTAGGGCTTATACCTATGATTTTCTCTCTATATGATGCACATTTTGCCTTCCAAGTTTTAATAAAGAGATTTATATTGATGTTATGTATATTTTAAAGTGTTTTATGCTACTTTTAAACACAATAAATTCATGCAATAGTTGTGTTGATTATTTTGATCTTTGTTTTGTGTAAGATTGATGCAATTTTAGACTGTGTTTTAGCAATTTTAGACACTTTACTTGTGTTGAACACAACCTCCCATTAACAATATGTGCCTTGGATATATGTTATTGGTATAAAACTTTGTTCAAGTAGTGTTTATTTATTGTGTATTATTTATAATAATGGTGAAAATCATTTTTTTTTTTACCTAATTTCTTTGGATGCTCACATGTTGGGTCAACTAAATTTAAGCAATGGCTAAACTTATGATTCAAAGGTTTGATGGTAGATATAATACCTTTCATGTTTCCAGATTGAAAATTTTATTTTTTTATTTAAGTAAACTTATCTTTTATGCCCTTCCCTCTCCCTCTCTTTTGTGTTTATTTTGGAACTTGAACTACCTCCCCCTTATTTTAGAAAATGGTAAAGTGGAACACATTGACATTAGAAACAAAACTAAGAAATTAACTCATAGTAATCATAATTGAATATCTAATGGTAGAATAATATATATTTGATATTATTACACACATGCTCCATTGTGAATCCAAATACCTAAAATTGTGCCTTAGGCTAATCTCACATCAATTATAAAATGGAGGATGAAAGTCTAAAATTGTTCCCACAAATTGTTGACAAATTTTACCACCATTGATTAGGGGTATGTAAAAAATGAATTTGAGATTTTTTTTTTTAGTGGTTTGTGTCATTTTTTTTATAAATTAAGATAACCTTTCAAAAGTTAAGGTAAAGTGAATCTAACTTGTTTCTTGCAAAATCTATCAAAACCTTCGGAAATATTTTGTCAAGTGAGTCGAGTTCATTAGCTTAAAGATAATTTTAAGTCAGTTAACATGATAGGAGATAAATTAAAGGTTATAATAATAAAATTTAGTTTAATTTTAATATTTCAACATTGTTTTTTGATTTCTCTCAAACATCTTAAAAGAAGGAACAAGTGCAAATGAGGTTCAAAGTGTAAAATATCATGTGAAGGTCTTTTGGAAGAATATATTCATGGAATGAGGATTAAATAAGATCTAAAAAACACCATAAATCCTTAATCAATCCAAAACAATTCTTATAAACATCTCATAGGTCCAAATTTTGGTAGAAGTTTCTTATATTCCTCTAGTAAGGTAGTTGCAGGCTAGTAAGGGCTATTTTCAAATGTTTGGTTCATGAAGAAGAAGAAAAATTGATTAAAATTATGTTATGGTAATATATGTTCTCATATTAACTCAATATTTCATGAATTATTTTATTTTTACATGGGCTTAAATTTATGAACCATTACTAAGAAGGAAAAGTGCTCTAAAACCCTTATAAAACCCTAATAACTTGGTTTTAGGCAATATGATTACATTTTTGAGATATTTGATGAAAATGGAAAGTTTTGTGAGATATTAATGGGAATAAATAACCTTAATACACATTATTCATACAAATTTTCAATTCAAAAATGGTGAAAGGTGCAATTATAGGTTGCAAGGTTTCAAGAATGCAAGAAAGATAGTTAGAAAAAGGTTTTTTTTAAAGAGGTTTAAGTGATTGATTGAGGGTATAAAATGGTTATAATGGATATATGGGTTAATACATGTTAAAATTAAAAATTAATTTGTTCTTTATGTCTCATAAAACTCAATAAAATACCAAAATTCAAACATACAGTCATGCAAAAATGAGACAATGCAAGTTAAAAAGCACTAAAAAGTGTATATTTCGAGTTTTACTAAGTGAAATCTCATAAAATTTTACATAGATATATTTTTTGATGTAATTTAATATTAAAATTTTATTTTATTTCTATAACATACCTGATGAGATATAAAATGGAAAAATATAGGTCTACACCATGAAGGAAATCAAGGTTTTTGACTAATTTACTCATGAATGGAGTGTGAAATGAGTGTTTAAGATATTTTAAAATGAATAAAATGAATAAAATGATATTATTGGGTTTAAAATTATTTTCAAGGTCTTAATTCATGTTTATATAATGAAAACTAATGCACAATATACTTAGATCACTGAAAAACTTCTCTAGGCAACCATGCAGGCGAAAGCAAACACTTTTTATGAATTTTTGTTTGATATTTTGGTGAAGTATTTAAAAATATTTGAAATTTATAAAGGTATTAAATATTTATACCTATAAAATTATCATATTTTTATTTTTTAGATAGGCCTATAATGCATTTTAGACCCCCAAATCCAAATCAGGGTTTCGTGATGCTTAAAAAGCACAAAATAGCAATTTTGGAAGTTGTATTACGAGTTTGGAGCTGAATTTTTTTTTAAAGTATGTGACACAATGTTTATTATTTTAAAATACTCATTATACTCATAATATATTCAAATAATTCAAGTTCATCAAGTTTCAGGTTCTCATTGTGCATATGACAAGCTTGTAAAAATGGAGAAGATAGACATATATCCAAGAAGGATCAGTATAGGGAGTTTTGATTGTTCATCATAAAATGAACTATAATAAATGGTATTTCATGAATACATAAAAAAATAAAATATGCTCCCACTTACTCCTACTCCAAGTTGGAGGAAGAAGAGTGCTAATACCTATCCACAAGCCCCATCAATAAATTAAAATCTTCAACAACCTTGCCAAGTCAATCACATGTGTTTTTTGCCATTTGAAGATCAAGAAGAGGTCAAAAGTTTTTTTTTAAAAAAAGTATTAAATGTTGGAATTATACTTAAAAAACATTGATAATACCTTTTCTCTCACTTTTATACCACCTTGGAGCTCATTGAAGAAAACATCAAATGAGCATAAAGAATCCTTCAAACAACTCTATTAAGGTGGAGAAGCATCATTAAATAATGGAGGGGATATTTTATGAATTTATCAATAAATGAGGGAATATTTTCATAGAGGATACTTCTTCATTAAAAAAAACCATGCAAACCTCTCCCTTCTACACCACTTTGAAGCTATTTGAGGATGTCAAAGAGAGAGAAATATGCAATAAAGAATATAGGTGCATAAGTGGGTCAAACTCAAAGAAAGGATTATAATTAAATTAAATCACTAAAAATATTGAGGGTATCAATTAAGTTTAATTATCTATTCAAAAGGATTAAATGTAAATGATCAAGACCTCTTCAAACATTTAATACTATTAAGACATGCAAGGAGACCAATTTCATTCAAGATAGGTCATGAATGAGGATTCAAAACTTATTTAATGCATTAAAATAATCATATATCTCTCTCATAAATCATTTTAAAAGATAAATAGGTTGAAATCTATCATGTAATACATAGGAGTTTGGTGGTTGACTGAAGAAAAGTGAAAGATGACTAGGCATGATGACTCATCCCTAGTTTGGGGATACTTTATCTCCTCTCTCCTAACTTCATTTTATATATGTATATTTATTTTTTTAAAGAGATAAATATTATGATTTTGGATATGTAGAAACTCTTCCAGAAAAATTTACTACATCACCTTTGAAGCAATAAGAATCTGATTTTTCCTCCATTTTTAAGGTTGTTCATGAAGTGTGTGCCTCATGTTCATTGATGTAACTTAGTGAATAACTGATTATATTATGTTTATGTTTAGATTTTTCACCTTTATGAAGAATATAAGAATTATTTAAAGTCATATCAACTTTATAAGTTTTATTTCTACCTAATTTTTAAGTTAATTCAACAAATGTCCATTCCTTCCATGCTAGTGAGAATGTTTATCAAGACTTTTGTATGAAATACTAGAGTCATTGGATGAAGGTAAAGTTAATGTATTAAATTTATTTATATTCCAATTTTTTTAAAGTATAGGCATAATTAAATATAACATTGATGCATCACCCAATTTTTTTATTTTTCATGTTCAATTTCAATTTGAGTATTACTCCTTTTACCCTTTTTCTAGTCAAGAAATCACTAGATTAGAGAATTTAGAGTGAAGTAGGTGATTATACAAAAGGTAAAAAATCCCATAATATATATATTATCTCAAATATAAGGATACCAACACCTTATATAGTTTTTATTGTGTCAATAGGAGTGAGAACAAGCACACATTCTTACAAGGGTGCACTTTTGAGTGATAACAGTTTTTGGCATGCTCAATGGGACCATTATTCAAAGTACTTCATTTGTTGAGGGATTTTTGGTGTTTTTATTCAAAATATAATAAATTTATAAAATCATAAATGGTGTATCCAAGTTATATACAACTATTTTAAGTAGTCCAAGTTCCTAAATAACATCAATTGGTATGTATTTTAGTCTTATATTTTGTGAAAATACATCTTTTGTACCTTCATATCTTTAATATCAAGATAAAAATATTTATGGATTAACCTCAATTATCCATAAACCATAAAAATATCAATTTTACCATGACACTTTCCTCCCTCCCATCCCTTCTAATGTTTCCAATCAGCCTTGGCAAAGTCATGTTCTTTCCAATTAGCTTGAAAAAAGTATGCAAGAAATCATACTTGACTTTGAGAGATAATGTATGGAGAGTGATATGGAAGGGGAGTACAATAGGAATAAATAAAAACTTCCATATAAGTATTATATATATCATCAAGAGGTATAATCATTGAAGATATATACTGAGGCTATAAGAGAATAAGTGCAATAGTTATCCATAAGAACACAAGGAATTGAGTCTAAAATTCCAATTTAGAAAAAATCCACTTGAACCTTCAAGAGAGTATACTTTCTTAAAATTCTAATTTTTAGGAATCATAATATTATTAAAGATCCTATGTTTATGCATACTTCCCCCATTCTTCCTCAAATCCCTTAAGTTCCTTAATCAAGGAAGTTTCCAAGTTTCTCATATATTGCTCCTAGGCCAATCCAAAATCAAGAGATTGAGAAAGTTTTTTAAGCCAAACCAACCAATTATAATCTCTTTCCATCCTACCATATCATTTTTTAAAGGAGGACCTGTTGTATGGAAGGTAAAATAATAACATATAGGTGAAGAGGAGAATTTGTCAAGAGAGGATGATCAAGATTTGTATTGTTTAAATGAGCTTCAATTTGGAATAGAAGATCATGTTGCATCCCTTGAGGAGAAAAATAAATTTAAAGATATAAGTGAACCTAAAAAAACCTATAATGAAGATGTTTAATATGACATGGTAGAAACTTCTGAGATTATAACAATGGTTTCACAAGGTAAAAACCCTAGACATGAGCTAAGTAAAGATGAAGAAGATACAAGTAAGAATCAATAAGGATTTTATGAAGAGTGGTAGTAGTACCTTGAGTTGATTCAAGACATTGACAATCTTTATAGTCCTATATCTCCTTATGAAGACATTGATAAAGTGGTTTCCAAGATTAGAAAGCATGTTCAAGGATATGTTTATCAAATCATTTCTCAAGCAGATTCTGAAGAAGCTAGAGATTAGTATTTGGATCTCCTTGAATAACTTGAACAACTTTAAGAAGTTGACAATAAAAATGATATCTCTCAAAATGTTATTAAAATCTAAAACATTATTCTAGTAATCCACTAAAGGCTAAAGTTGTAGCTATTCTTATGGATCATAATGTGGTTATATTGGAGAGATTTCTTAGTGTTTAAGAGCAACATGAGGTGATAATTGAACCAAAATAATGGTTTGTCTATATTGGAGATATGTTTAATTTATTTTATTCACTTGGAGACAAGACAAAGAGGTTGACAAATAGGAAAAGAGATGATCCAGTTAGAATGACACTCAAACAACAACTTATTCTTCATATTTATCAACCCTATGGAGATTAACCGAAAGGTTTTTTCTTTGATCCAAGTGGATTTTGAGTGTTTTACATAGTATTTTTATATTTCACTTTCCTTCAAGTAATGTTATGCAGATGTTTGGTTGGTAGTTGTATTAGTTTTTAATTCCCAAAATGCTTATGCATAAGTATTTTTTTTGGTTAGAAAAGGCATTTTTAGTTTCATATTTTCATGAAAATCTATAGTATAATTTATCATGTTTATATTATATTTGGTTATTATTTTCATGACTTTAAATCCCAATGGATAAGGCTACTAGTATTGAGTGTTTAGCAGGCAAACTTCCCAGCAGGGTCACCAAGAATGTTGGAAAATTTTACCACCATTGACAAGGGTATGTGAAAAACCAACTTTAGGTCATTTAATTTTGGTTAGTGGTATATATCATGTTTTTTATAAATTAATATAACTTTAAAAAAGTTAAGTTAAATTGAATCTAACTTGTTTCTTTTAAAGTTTATCAAAACCTTTGGAAATGTCTTATCAAGTGAGTCAAGTTCATTATATTAAAGGTCATTTAAAGTCATTTAACATGATATAGGATAAATTAAAATATATAATAAGTAAATTAAATTTAATTTTAATATTTCCACATTTTTTTTATTGTTCTCAAACATCTTCAAAGAAGGAACAAGTGTAAATGAGGTTCAAAGTGCAAAATGACATCTTGGAACATTTGGTTACTTATGTGCAGGACTTTTGGAAAAATAAATTCATTTAATTAGGATTAAATAATATATAAAAATAATATTATATCCTTAATTAATCCAAAACCATTTGTAGGAATAGCTCACAGGTCCAAATTTTGGCAGAAGTTTTTCCTATTCCTCCAACAAGCTAGTTGCAAACTAGTAAGGGTTATTTTCAAATGTGTGGTTCATGAAGGAGAATAAAAGTTGGTTAAAATTATATTATGGTAAAATATGTTCCCATATTACCTAAATATTAAATGAATTATTTTTATGTTATAGGGTCTTAACTTTATGAACCATTGCTAAGAAGGAAAGTGCTCTAAAACTCTTCTAAAACTCTAATAACTCAGTTTTAGAAAATATGATTGCATTTTTAAAGTATTAAAATGTAAAGTTTTATGAGATATTATGTGTATTAAATAACCTTAATACACATTAATAGATAATTTTTTAATTAAAATAATGGTGAAAGGTGAAAGTACAGGTTGCACGGTTTTAAGAATGCAAGGGAGACAATCAGAATAGGGGTTTTTTAAGAGGTTTAAGTGATTAATTTAGGGTATACAATGGTTTTAATAGATATATGGGATCATATAGGATAAAATTAAAATAAATTATTTATTTATTTCTCATAAAACTCAATAAAATTCCAAAACTCAGACCTATAGTGCAGAAATGAGACAATACAAGCTGAAAATCACTAAAAAGTGCATATTTTGAGTTTTACTAAGTGAAATCTCATGAAAATTGACAATGAGGTATATTTTTATGTATTTTAATATTTAAAATTTTCTTAATTTCTTTAATATACCTTATTATAGATAACGTGTCAAAATATAAGTTTGCACCATAAAGGAAATTAGGTTTTATGACTAATTTGCTCATGAATGTAGTGAGAAATGAGTGTTTCAGATATTTTGAAAGGAATATAATGATATTAATGGTTTTTAATTATTTTTAAGGTATTTATAAATTTTTATAAAATTAAAAATAATAAAAAAATATTCTCATATCATTGAAAAACATCTCCAGGCAACCATGCGAGCAACAAGTAGGCACTTTTTTGTGAATTTTTGTTTAAGAGTTTGGTAAAGTATTTATGAAAATTTTAAAATTTTATAGGTATTAAAAATTAATACCTATAAAATTAGAATATTTATAGTGTATATATATTCCTATGACTCAATTTATACCCCCAAATCTAAATTAGGGTTTCTTGAGGTCTATAAATCACAAAATGGCAATTTTGGAAGTTGTATGTGGAGTTTAGAGCTAAAATTTTGTTTAAAGGTATATTACACCATGGATATGATAATAAAATCATACTTATACTCATAATATATTTAAATAATTCAATTTTTTTATTTTTCAATTTTTCATTATGCATTTGACAAGCTTGTTAAAATGGAAAGGATGGACATATCCAAGAAGGATCAGTATAGGGAATTATGATTATTCATTATAAAATTCACTCTCATAAAGGATATTTAATGAAAAAAAAAATCATTAATCCACTTACTCCTACAGCAATTTGGAGGAAAAATAAACCTACTACCTATCCACAAGCTCCATCAATACATTAATCTTCATCAACCTTGCCAAGTCAATCACATGTGTTATTTTCCATTTGGAGATCGAGAAGAGGTAAATATTTTTATGTTAAAAAAGGATTAAATTTTTGAATTATTATTCAACAACATCAATAATAAATTTTATCTCACTTTTATGCCACCATGGAGCTAATTGAGGAAAAATTCAAATCAACATAAAGAAGCCTTCAAACAACCCTATTAAGGTGAGGAAGCATCGTGAAAGAATGGAGGGGTTAGTTAAATACTTTATAAATAATTGAAGGACTATTTTGATGGATGTGAATTATTAATCCAAAAAAAATTCAAACCTATCCCTTCTACACCACCTTGGATTTATTTGAGGAAGACAAAGAGAGAGAAACATGCAAGTAAGAATATAGGTAAAAGGAGACCAATTCCCTTCAAGATAGGTCATGAATGAGAATATATGACTTATTAAATACATTAAAAAATTCATATATCTATCTCCTACACAATTTTCCAATATAAAGAGGTTGAAATCTATCATGTATTACATATGAGTTTGGTGTTTGAGTGAGGAAGAGATAAAGATGACTAGGCATGATGACTCATCCCAAGTTTGGGATTGATTTGTCTCCTCTCTCATAACTTCCTTTTATATATGTATGTTAATTTTTTGAAAGAATACAAGGGTTATGATTTTTTATATGCATAAATTCTACCAAAATTTTGAACTACATTACCTTTGAATCAATAAGAATTTGATTTTTCCTCTATTTTCAGGTTGTTCATGAAGTGTGTGCCTCATGTTCACTGATGTAACTTAATGAATTATTGATTTTCTTATGTTTATGTCTAGATTTTTCATCTTTACGCAGAATATAATAATTATTTCATGTCATATCAAGTTTCTAAGTCTAATTTCTACCTAATTTGAAAGTCAATTCAATAAATATTCATTCCTTTCATGCTAATGTGAATGTTTATCAAGAACTTTGTATGAAATACTAATGTAAGAGTCATTTTATGAAGATGAAGTGAATGTGTGAAAGTTATTTAGATTAAAAAGTGTGTCATTTATAGGCATAATTAGCTATAAAATTGGTGCATCACCCTAAATTTTTAGTTTTCATGTTCAATTTTAGTTTGAGTATTACTCCTTTTACCCTTTTCCTAGTCAAGAAATCACTAGATTAGAGAGTTTAGAGTGAAGTAGGTTAGTTTACCAAATGGAACAAACCATTCATCTATATATTCTCTTGAATATAAGGCCACCCAAACCTTAGAGTATTTCCATTATGTCAACAGGAGTGATAACAAGCACACATTATTACAAGGGTGCACTTCTGAGTGATAACACTAATCTCTTCAAAAAATTCGATCTCATGAGTGTTTTTGGAGCAATATTTTGGACCTAAAAATATAAATAATACATAAAAACACATGATGCATGCAAAGTATACTAAAAGGACATGATACAAAGGTCATGGGTACATGTCACTAAGTCTAATAAAAGGCACACATACAAGGGCATGTTCAAATGTTTACATATGTAATAAAGCATGCAATTTTGGCTTAGAGCCACATGGAAGGACATGCTCAAATATCCACATAAATAATAAATAAACATAAACAAGTACATAGGCACATGCCCAAAGAAATAAATCAATGAAATGAAAATGGTATATTCAAATTCCCTCAATAGATGTAGAAGTAAAGAGACATAATAAAGTCTAAACTAGTAAAGTTATAAATGAAATTATGCATAATCATGTGGTACAAATCTGTATAAGAGCAAAGATGCACATAAGTTGAGTATATAGTAGTAGTATTAGTCGACAAAAAAATAGTTTAGTATAGGATTATCCATACTAAAATATAATCAATTTTAAATTTATGATATGGAGTATAGAAATATATAACATGAAAAATTATAAGTTGTGTGAATGATGCCCCTAATGGGATAATATATCAATGCTAAATTGGTGTATATGTGTATGTGCCCCCAATGGGTGAATACTAGCAAATTTAGATATGTTTAGAGGACCAAAGTCCTGTAGTAACCTATGAACACTCGAAGGGAACAATTGGATCATGTATGTTTTATAAAACCAAATACACTAATATAGATAACATATGTAGTACCTATAAAATATAAGGAATGTAAACATAGAAATGCATACAATCTAAAATTTGTTTTATTTTTTATTAATATTTGAATGTTTTATATTTTTAAATTTTTTTTGGTGCTTTATGAGTATAATATATGTAAAATAAACATGAAAAGGAAAAAATATACAAGGATAAAGATAAAGTAAACTATGTAAAAAAGTAGGTTGGAAATTAATGAAACTATGTACAAGGAGAGTGTTATGGATAAGAATATATGTGTTGGTAAGGAATGGTGTTATAATCCCATCATGTCATCAGTGGGATGGATCTATGTAAATAGGTGGAATATTTTATTTATTAATGGTCTATTCCATAATATCTTGTGTTGTTCCAATCATATTCTTAATCTTTATTATCATTGTCTGGCTTATTGATTGTGATATTGCCATTTAAAATTGTATCCATTATAGGTATAGCTTATTTTTTTAGTTCTTGTTGGGAAGAAATTATATCCTTTATATAAACTTTAATCATTTCAATCTCATGTGAAAATTATATGAAACCTTTCTTTTTGTTAATTTTTTCTCCTATTATTGTTAACCATGAACTTCCAAGGACAACATTATAGTCACCTGATTGTGAAATAAATTGAAAGGGTATATAACATTCCTTTGAAGCAAAGGAAAATTTTAATTTAATTGACCCAAAGCATGAGAGAGAATAATTTTTTGTATTTATATGATTAGAGTCATTTATAAGAGAGATAATAAATGATAATGAAAAAAAATGATTGGTTGATAATCCATGATCTTAGCATCTATGCATTACTTTCCATCTATATAAGTTGTGATAGTGAAAGGATCCTAATATGAGAGAGGGATTTAGCTGACCCCTTTCGATTTGATTTTGAAGATGTATCTTTTGTATGTATTTCTTACTTACAATACTTTGTTGTTAGAAACCCCTTTTGAGAATGGTTTTTTACTTACCCTAATTCTGAATTTATAACTTAAGTTCTTACTCTTTTTTTAACATTACCTCTGCATCTAGATATTTTGCCTTGATAAAATATATATGTGAATGGTTTGCCTTAGTATGTTCCATAAAACCCAAACTTTGTTGACCAACATTATCAAGTACTAGAATAGGAGTAGTGATGCTTTGATCATTCTTGCCCAACCCTTGACCTTGATAATCAAACTATTGTAGATGCTTTTGACCAAACACATAATGCCTTGAATGTATGACCTCATTTTGGAGAGGTTTATTTACATCGTTCACTTGATTTAGATGTGTTTTATTTACTATGTATTGTTCTAATTTTTCTTTATAAACCTTTATTGTTTAGAGTTATGATTTGGTAATCACTTTTATATTATTTCTGAATTTGACCCTTTTTTAATATATTCCTATATCATTATGGATTGCTTAACTAATTTATCTTATATATGGTCCTCATTATAAATTATCTATTATATATTATTTTTCAATGCCAAACATGAATTTGTGTGATTCTATGGTATGCACAATAGTATATAGATCTCCTTATTCTTAATCATTTCCATTAGTACCTCATTTGGACTCTTATTTCACCATTGTAAGATTTTTGAATCAATTATAATAGATGCATTATGTTTTAATTTATGATTTGGATATGAAATAATGTTAGGCACAACTTTGATAGGTGTCGATACATATACATGATGAACACTAGCATATTCTAGAGACTTTGGACATGTAATCTAATTTTCCAATAATGTGACCTTTTCACTTAATTAATTTTTATTCTATAATTTTTTAATTACCTTGCTCATACTTATAATTTCATCCCTTAAGATTCTCACAAGTACAAACCTTAGTTGCTTATGATTGAACATGAAAGAAAACAACTTGAATGGGATATATAGGAAGGGAAGGTTTTGAAAGATGAATATGTTGAGTATACACATTTTAAATAGTAGTATATGATTCCTCACCTCATGGAGGAGTAATAACATGGACTTGGTTAGAGGGAAAGCAACAATCACCCTCTTGGAGATGAGGAAGAGGAAAATAGTCTTCTTTATCCATGAAATTTGGTGATGCAACTTGGAAGAGGGGTGCTACGTTAGAACATATCATGTCTGAAAGCCCTAACATAACCACTAAAAAATAATCAAGAGGATAGAAAACCCAATAGCATCTAGGGCTAGGGTTTTTCACTATTTGAATTAAGTTAGGTTCACCAAATGATTTATATTTTTTATGATTATGGATTGTAACCCTAAGGTTGATAAAGGGTCAAGTAATAAATCAAATAATAAAATATTATAGTATAATAACCTTTGGTTTTCACAATAATTAACTTATCTAAATATTCTATAAATAGTAATGAATTAAAAAAGGTATACTTATCTATATAATATGATTAAAATGGGAAAGTGGTAGGTTGAGAAGTGATGTAAGATTATGGAAGAGTGTCATTAGTAGATAATAGGTGTTATAACCCTATTCAGACAATAATGTGGTGCTCTTTATAAATAGTGCACTATGCTACTGACCTTTTATGCTACACTAATAACCATGTGTATGTGAAGTATTTAAATTATGGGTATACCTTCACTCTATTTTGGTAAGCCTATGCCTATATGACCAAGACCTAGATCATTATCTATCTGTACTTTGATTGATTTCACTATGAAACCCTAAGCCTCCATGTTTTTTAGGGTTTTGATGAACACAAGTGGAGGAATAGTGGATTTTTTAGGTTAAGATGAGTAAGACCTCAATACCTCATGTGGTGAGTGTTTTATACATATTAATACCTAAAAATGGGATCAAAACTATTGTATTTCTCTAAATCTAAGTGCCAGTGCAAGTGAGAGTGATGTTAGTATGCCTAAGTATGAATGTTAATTTTAATGCTTTGAGTGTGACTTGAGACTACCAATTAGAGTAAACCTAAGCTCTAGAATATTATAGATGGATGTATACATAAATAAGGATAAATAGGGATTAAGAAACTTAATTTTCACAACTTTTTCTAAGCTTGTTCATGAGAATTTCCATCTAACGGATAAATGATTGTGAGTTGTCTTTATATAGTGTTTTGATGCTTGTCAAGGCATGAAATGAGTCTAGGCCAACCCTAAGATGATTCATGGAGTGGAAACATATTTTTTAGGGGTAAATAAAGCTATGATCAATAGTGTCTCCCCATTTAATAATATTGCACTTCATTATAGAATAATGGGGCTACACTATTACCCAGCTAGTTGGAACATGTGAAACATGATTGGGGATGCCTAGGTGCTGGTTCAATACATCTCTTGGTATCTCTGGGAATAGGCTAGATGCACATAAATGCTATAAAAGGATAAAAATAGGCCCTAATATAGGTATTGTAATAATCTAAGGATATGATGGTCTCAAATGACACTCATTGCAATAAAATGACATTTTAGATGACTATAGAATGTAACAATGGTGTAAAAGTGGGATCCATGTGAAATTTAGATTACTTAACATCAAAGAAATAATTAATGTATGGTTTATTATTCTAGTATAATAATGGGACTATAAATGACACATCACATCTGGTCTAGTATAACTTATCTATATTGTGGTAGGCCTACTCCTTACTCTATATAGAGAGGTTCCAACACATCTCATTTGAGATTATTGTAGGATTTAATTTTGTTGTAATGTCTATAATAAGAGTATAATTGTCTAATACTATACATTTTATTTTTGAACATAAGACTAGGAGTTAGTATATTAAATGTTTGGTTTGTGGGTTACAAGGCCTAAGGCCATCTTTAATTGGATACCCTAAATATGACTACATCAACATGATTCACATTATAACTAACCCTAAAAATTAGTATTAATAAAAAATTAGGGCACAAGAAATTTGATCAAAGGGATCCCAAAAATAGCCATAGCTAGAAACAATGAGCCTACCCATTCTATTTAGGGAATAATTGGAGTGATCATTAATTATGTCCCAATAAAAAAGCGGTTTACAGTGTGAGAAGTAACTTATAGGTGTGTGAAACTATTTTCAAGGTTTAAAATTGATGATTTAGTGAAGTTTCAAATGCATTTAGAAGGATTAAGGGACAAAAAAAATCTAGTTTGGAGTAAGGGAAGTATTATAAACAAGAAATTATACATAAGTGGATAAACTATATAAAAAAGGGATAAATTGTAATGTCCCTTACTTAGGGGCTCCTTTTTTCTGCAAAAGCTCTGATACCACTGTAATATCCCCTTCTAATAGGGAATATAGAAAGACAAATAGCTCTGATACCACTGTAATATCCCTTCGAATACCAAAACAAAAGCTCTAAATTACTTATATGTATTTTTGCAAAATATCTTCAAATAGATAAATAAATCACAGTATAATATCTTATTTATTTGCTCATATGCTTACAATAGAGGACCTCTATCAGGTATACAATGAATATTGAAAATACGGCCTTAATAGCCTGAGTATTCTACAAAATTGGGAAATAAATCTAGAACTGGTACGTCTCAGCCTACTGTGTAAAAAACACAGTCACCAACGTCGATTATACTATCATCTTTGGTCGACTGGGGTCGTTAAACTTTTGACATTGGTGAGATGTCGGCCGATGTCGGTCTCTGTAGGGTTCTATCTACCGATGTCGGTGTCTGAGTGAATCTGCTGATGCTTACAAATTTTTCACGGATCTATACAGACTTCATACGGCTGCCAATATAGCACAATCTGTATGCTTGATCCTGATCTGAAAACTATGGGCTAATACAAAGATCTATATCTGGATAATAATTAAATCAAACCCAAAATAAAGAAATACGTGTTAACCCTTGTGATAGCTTCTGTATGAAGTTATCTCTCAAACTTGTAAACCCTTATGATAACTTCTATATGAAGTTATCTCTCAATTTGGCAATAGATCAGTTGATCTCTCACAACCTCTGAATCACACACAATGAAGAGTTGACATTCTTCAAAGCAAATGGAATCCTAGAACCCTTGGCTCAGTCTTCATAGAAGAATTTATTAACAAGAATCAATATCAATAATTAATCATCAATGCATAATCCAATAATGGCCTCCATGAGAAACCTTATACCCTCAAAAAGATATGCTTTCCCTAATTAGGGTTTCTTAAATTAGAATTAGGGTTTCTAATTAAAAATAGGCTAAATAATTAATATTTGATTAAATCAATAAAATATTAATATCTCCCACAATACATGTCAGATCCTCGAACCGTTCAAAGTTGGTGAACCAGGGAGTGATTCTACACATGACCATACCAAAATAAGGGTGCTCCACTGCATGTCAAATATCCCTAAAAAGTAGGAGCTCAGACAAACATGCCCAAAAAAGCCCAAATGAATGCCAACTAAAAAAAATTTTGCTAATCTAAGCCAAACCAATCTCCATCATGACCCTCTATCCATCCTATCAGCCTACGAAGGTCGTATAATAGGCTAATCATCAAGTCTATCAATGTCCACTAAAAAAGGGGACATGACAATCCACCCCTCCTAAAATTGTTTGTCCCCAAGCAATCTCAGAACAATGAACCACTCGATCCACCTGGATCCCAAATGTAGTTATGCTCTGCACTGCTGTTAATCAATGCAAGTTCCTGCAATATCATCAAAAGTAGATCAAAGAGGAACCCATAATCAAACTGGAGAATGCAACTCAACCAAACTCTAAAAGCACAACTTCCATGGTCAAGAACACATGAGAAATAAACTCTTAGAGCATCATAACCCAAGTAAAATGGACAACTCAAACTGCCAATTCTATTTGTAAAAGATGGTGCCAATCCATCCCTCTATAAAGGTGGCACAAGGAACGGTACCACACTGTCATATGTGTGAGAAGAATCAATCTAGAGACTTGACTCCACTGGTATCTCAAACTCATCAGAATCAGGTACTCCTAAATCTTGAACATGTGTGTCAGCCTCAACAACATGCTCCTCAGCAACAACTATAGGAATGTACTCACCACCAACCACCTCAATATACAAATGAACTGGGTCTGGGGCTGGTGAAGACCGCAAATGCTCTAACTCTATGGTCATCTCAGCCAAATGAAATTGTGACTCCTCATAAGCCAGTTGCGTACTCTCAAGAATCTCAGAAGTCACCTTGAGTTGTTGATTAAGCTCACTCACCTTATCTTCCTTGACCAATAATGCATCATACGCGGTGCTACCCCACTCCATAAGATAATCTCTGTCAGCTACCAACTGCATATAATCCTATCTTAGAATCTGGATAGCCTCCCATAAAGAGTGGATCTCTGTCAAGGACAAATAACTACCTCCCTGCTCAATGTTAGTAGGAGAACCCCATCCATAAACTACTAACAACTGACGAGCAACATTGAAATGCTTGCAAGCAGTAGCAATGTCTTGCTCACTAACTCTCAGCTGACTAGACACATGGTGGCACTGGCTAGATTGTCTCCTACAATCCTCCTCTGATGCATGGTCCAAAAGAATAGACTCAGAATCAATGACTGCTGTAATACTACCATCCATACTCTGTGAATCAACTCCAAAGCTCATATCATCAAAATCTGTAGCATCACTGACTAACTCTTCTGTACCAAAAGAAACTACACGTGAAACTAAGTCCTCAAAATGGTCCACTGCATTCTCCTGGGTGTCATCTACAATAATCAGATCCTGGGACTCTTCTACTATCTCTGTCATAACTGAGAGATCATCAACACTCAGTGTACTAACCTCTGAGTAGACCTCTACACTCTGAGTGCCAGCATTGGACTCATCCTTATCTAACTCTGAAGAAGTTGCTGCTAAAACTACGTCATCATCACAATCTCTAGCTCCCTCGTCCTCTGTAACTAACTGAGAGTCCAAATCCTCATGACTAAGCTCATCCACATGTCTCTCAGAATCCTGGTGAGCCACCTTCATTGCCTCTACCTTAGGCTCTGAAGCCTCTGCCTCTGACTCCTTGGAACTATCATGCTGTTCAAAATCTTCTAATTTTGAATCCTCATAATACTCCCATATTACACAATATGCCTTGCCCTTAGGCCTCAAATTACAATTGTGATTGGCATCATATGGATCTTTGCAGTATAAACAAAGCTTTCTCCTATTAATAGTAGCACACTTGTTATCTCCTATCTCATAAGAATCATGTGACATGCTGCTATCTTGTCTAACTGATCTGTAGTGCTCCCTCCTCAGCTTAACAAAGTGATCAAAAGACAACTCTCCTGAACTCGAGGAGTTAATAAGTCCCACTCCTCATTCACTGTCATATACCGTGTGGATTTGTCTTCGAATGTAGGGTATGAAATAAATTCATTTAACCTCTTCAAACTTTGTTCCAACTTCTCCATATCCTTGTCCCACTATTTCTAAGTACTTGAAGTCATCATGATTTACTAACTGATTCAATGTCCAATCTACCCAACAGGATGGAAAGACATTAGCTCTGATTTGCCCAAACTATCCAATAGGATGGCAAGAATTTGGCTCTGATACCACTATAATATCCCTAATCTAATAAGGAATATATCAATACAAAAGTTCTGATACCACTGTAATGTCCCTTACTTAGGGGCTCCTTTTTTCTGCAAAAGCTCTGATACCACTGTAATATCCCCTTCCAATAGGGAATATAGAAAGACAAATAGCTCTGATACCACTGTAATATCCCTTCGAATACCAAAACAAAAGCTTTGAATTGCTTATCTATATTTCTACAAAATATCTTCAAATAGATAAATAAATCACAGTATAATCTCTTATTTATTTGCTCATATGCTTACAATAGAGGACCTCTGTCAGGTATACAATGAATATTGAAAATACGGCCTTAATAGCCTGAGTATTCCACAAAACTAGGAAATAAATATGGAACTAGTATGCCTCAGCCTGTTGTGTAAAAAACACAGTCGCTGACGTCAGTTATACTACCGTCGTCAGTCGACTGGGGTCGTTAAACTACCAACGTCGGTGAGATGTCAGCCAATGTCAGTCTCTATAAGGTTCTGTCTACTGATCTCAGTGTCTGAGTGAATTTGTTGATGCTTATGGATTTTTCACGGATCTGTATGGACTTCGTACGGCCGCCAATATAGCACAATCTATATGCTTGATCTTGATCTGAAAACTATGGGCTAATACAAAGATCTATATCTAGATAATAATTGAATCAAACCCAAAATAAAGAAATACTTGTGAACCCTTGTGATAGCTTTTGTATGAAGTTATCTCTCAAACTTGTAAACCCCTATGATAACTTCTATATGAATTTATCTCTCAATTTGGCAATAGATCAGCTGATCTCTCACAACCTCTGAATCGCACACAATGAAGAGTTGACGTTCTTCAATGCAAATGGAATCCTGGAACCTGTGGCTCAGTCTTCACAGAAGAATTTCTTAACAAGAATCAATATCAATAATCAATCATCAATGCATAATCCAATCAGGTCCTCCATGAGAAACCCTTATACCCTCAAAAAGATATGCTTGCCCTAATTAGGGTTTCTTAAATTAGAATTAGGGTTTCTAATTAAAAATAGGCTAAATAATTAATATTTGATTAAATCAATCAAATATTAATATCTCCCTCAATACATGTCAGATCCTCGAACCATTCAAAGCTGGTGAACCAGGGAGTGATTCTACACATGACCATACCAAAATAAGGGTGCTCCACTACATGTCAAATATCCCTAAAAAGTAGGAGCTCAGACAAACATGCCCAAAAAAGCCCAAATGAATGCCAACTGAAACAAATTCTGCTAATCTAAGCCAAACCAATCTCCATCATGACCCTCTATCCATCCTATCAGCCTATGAAGGTCGTATAATAGGCTAATCATCAAGTCTGTCAATGTCCACTAAAAAAGGGGACATGACATAAATATACTATGGAAAATTTTCTTGTATCAAAATTAAGTGTCTACATAATTATGCTTATTTGATGGGTGAATATATGAGTGAATTTATGAAAATGTAAAAGTATAGATATAAATTATTGAAGCATGTACATTGACTTACCCAAATAAGGGTGGAAGTATTGAATGATACTTGAGATTTTATCCATTCACACTAAGTTTCCATAAAGCTAACATATTTACAAACAATGGGCAATTTCAAAAAGTAGTCAATGCATATAAATGTTGCATTGAATGTAAAACTATAAAAACATAAATTGAAATTTTAAATTATCACATAAATTAATACACCACCTATATGCAAATGAAATTATATTTTAACTTATTTAAAATAAATCACACTATTATGATTATTTCAATTAAAACTTTTATAATAAGTGCTAGACATAGCCACCATTTATTTGGGAGTTTTTGACAACCCAATCCACTTATTGATCAAGAAAATAGATTTTTTTTTCAAAAACAAGTGTCATTTTTTTTGTTAAAAAGCTTTTTCCCAACTTTTTCTTAAACATTTTCATCCAAAAATTAAAAATGCCTTGATATATGCTCTTATTTTGAGGTGAGGGATAGAATAAAATTATGACTATAATCACTCATATCAAAATAATAGAGTTAAAATAACCATGTGTAATAATAATTTATATATCCATTACCATTGAATATCACATAAAAACATGTAACTATCACAAAATATTGCATGCAAATTTCCACTGTAAGATAAATTGGCAACTAGCATGCCCAAAGTGTCATAACTACATATGATAGATAACATCATGCAAAAATCAATGAAAAATATATAAGTCTAAGGATTATTATTTTCCTAAATAATTTTCATAGTATATGATAGATAATATCATTTAAATATCAATGCAAAATATGTAAATATAAAGAGTATTTGATCCACTATTTTTTGGATAAGCTAGTCACAATTCATCAATACAAATCATATTTTCTCTTAAAAATTATTTGATTGCTTAACTTGTTTTCATATGTATTTACTTTACAAAAATAAATAAATGTGAACAATACATGAATTGTAAATATTTCATACTTGAAAGGATCTGAATGTGAAAATGTAGATCAAGAAACACATAAATAACATTATTTATAAGATACACAAAAATACCCTAGATAAACCCAATTATGGAAGTTTTTTGAAACGTGAGGAACTTCCTCCTCTTCCCAATATCTCATTATGAAATTACAGGTTTAATATCTTTTTTATGCCTTCATGGACACTCATTAAATTTAAAACATGCCTAAAAACCCATACATGATTTGCAACTTGCTCACTTACACTTTCCTTGCACACTCTTTATTATAGAACACATGTAATCAAGGAAAATTTATAAGAAAACCATGATAGTATCTACCTAATTAAGGAAATGACTCAACATTTAAATTACACACTAATACCTAGGTGAATTCAAATCCATCCATTTAATGGAGGGACATCACATCTGAGCTACACTATGACACCCAAATGAATTTGCGTCCATACCTTCTTATAGGACTCAATTAATTAAGGACTAAAATTACCCTATTGATGTGAATTCATATAAATAAACACTATAAAAGATCACATGACAAACCCAAATGACATAAAATTAAGACAAAACATCTCTCTATCCTTTGAAATTTGTATAACTAAAAAGTGTGGATATATGGTGTATTTATTTATATTTGGTGGCAATAGTGCAAGTTTTTTTGAAAATATCCTATGTTGACATTGGTTCTCAATCTAGGATGTCTCATAAATTATAAAGGACACCTTTTACATATGAAATTTTATTGACATGCCATTTTTTGAAATTTCATAGAATTTTGATATGAATCCAAACATATAATCAAAAAATAATTTGATGACTTCTTCGTATTATTTTATCTTCTACACCACAACCTATCTCTTTTGAGGTCACACCATTGTGTAACATCTTCTTGAACTATGTCAATGGTTAATTAGTGTAACAAATAGATAAAAAATGATATAAATATAATTTCAAGTGCTTTGAGTTAAATTATTATACAATGAGAATATTGGATTGAGTTTGTTAACATATCTAAAATATTGGATTTTAAATTTAGATTATACCTCATTGATCAAAGGTATTTTGGTCCCCAAAATCTTTAAGAACTATTCAAATGAAGAAATTTATTCCAATTTATTCACCATATTTTTAAGTTTTCAAGATTATATTATATTATATTTAAAAGGACACCAACTTTGTAATGGATCCCACACCTAAAATTTTCTCTACACTCATTAGTGGTGATTGGCTAAATACCTTCATTGGTGATAACATGGCCATGTAGATTACCTTATATGATAATAAGATACTCTTCTTTGGGTTGAGAGAGATAACATAACTTTTGCATCTTTTAAATATATTTTTCATATGGTGGATATGATCAAATCTACATTTTTAGAAGATAATCAAGTCATCTATATAAATAATTACGCATTTTCATATAATAAATTCAAAGGTGAAGTTCATGGATCTATGAAAAGTGGCCCCTACATTAATAAGACCAAATGACATTTTATTGTAATCGAAGATGCCTCACTTGGAGGTGAATGTAGTCTTTGTTCTATCTTTTGGGCTTACCAGAACTTGATTATATCTTTAAAATATATCCAAGAAGGACATCATCTAAGATCCAATCACCATTTGAATTAATTCATCCAAAGAGGATAAGGGATAATTGTCTTTTTCATGGGACCTATTTAGATTCCTAAAATTTACATACTATTTAATTTCTCCATTATTTTTATGAATGGGCACCAAGTTGGTAACCCATGTAGAGTGGTAGACTTCGAAGATAATTCTAGCTGCGAGGAGTTTATGTATTTTTTGTGAATAATAATATCTATAATTGGATTCATATTTCATTGTATCTACATGTATGGATTTTTCCCTTATTTGAGTGGGATGGTACACATTATTACACTAGATTAAAATACCTTTAGATCCTTGTAAGTTTAGGCAATGACATCTTTATATCATAAACGCAATATTTTAAACTATTTCATTTAATCTAGTATATAGTTGGGACCAATATGGGCATCCATGGGTTATTCATTTAAACCTAGGTTGATGGTGAATGACTATTGGTTATCACAAGTTGGTCCCTCTAGTCTAGATAGAGATATATCTAGATCAAACACCCTCTCTAATAAGATCATGCCTTTTAGGATGAAATTTTTTCTCATGTTAATGAAACCATATTCATCACATTATTAATTAAGGTAATTTTCTTTATAACTATCATCTATGATATGAGTATTAAATAATTCAAATCTATTCAATAAATATAAAATGTGGTGATCATCATAAAAAACTTGGAAGTTCTCGACATTGACTAGAATTGGTAGGCAAGGTACAACCTCTATGGAAAAGTGGTATATCTTTGTGTCATCTAAATGGGATAAATTTTAAGCTAAGGATTATAGATAATCTTCAACCTATTTTTCTCCTCTAGGAATAGGAATTATGTTGAATACATCAAATGTCTCTATCAAGTTCCATACTCTATGTTTATATTTTATTAACTAAGATATCTTACACTATAACTTACTTCTAAACTAATTTACTACTAATTTAGAATCCCTAAATGCCTTTATCTATTTTAAGTTGTGTTTTAGGTAAACCCATAAACCTAGGATAAAGGCTTTATACATGAGTTTTTTAATGCATGGGAACTATAACCTATAGGTAGCTAAGTGGGTTTTTCCTTGTGAGTCAATCAATAGGATTCTATCACCATAACCTTATTTGTAATGGGACCAATAAAAGTACATGGACCATAAACTTGAGACTGGTAAATATTTTTAGCTTTGCCTTTCTATCTTTCTATAGATAGGGTATAAATGCCTATATCAAAGGATATTATGTTTATTTTATCATTGAATACATTATATTCCTTGACCATGTGTTTTATCCTAGTTCCTTATCAACATGGATTTGATTATCCATGCCTTTATGAGAAGCCACATATGAGATAAGTATGTATCCATATACATTTTTAAAGTTTTGGACCAATCTTAGCTAAGTAAAATATCATAAGCTTTCAATATTTCCACCACGTAAATGTCTATAAATTATTTGGCTCAAGGTTC
Organism: Torreya grandis; assembly: GCA_037957365.1. Taxonomy (NCBI): domain Eukaryota; kingdom Viridiplantae; phylum Streptophyta; class Pinopsida; order Cupressales; family Taxaceae; genus Torreya; species Torreya grandis. The sequence continues at coordinate 99,285 of JARHVA010010488.1, read as the reverse complement.
AAATTTTATTTACATGTGGAATTTTAGGATCTCACCTCCTACCTTGACCTCATAATTATAAATTTGAACCACTATCTTGTCTAATTTAATAGGTTTTAACCTAATATTTGATAAATTATAGAAGTCATGACATTTTTTGAGGCTCTCGAGTTAATTAGAAAGTTATGTAGTTTGTTTATGAATAGTCATACTATAAAGAGGAAAGTGGGAACCTCAACCTTATTCTTATGTATGAGCACATTGGTGTGCATATTATTAGGCTTGGGATAAGTTAGTTTGTCTGTTAGGGACTTTAGGAGGAGGTGTTTCTACTCAATGATCTGGTTAAACTCATACAATGTGATATTTGATATGATCTTATTCATATCTTCCACTATGTTATACCTAGTATTATTAGGAGTGGAAAGGATATCTTTATGGGGCTTATGGTTTTTATATTTTAGATGTGGATGATATTTTATTAATCTAGGATTAGGAGGGGTTGTACAATTATTGGGAAGAGTGGACATAGTAAGGGGTTGTTGTAGTGTTTGAATCCTAAGGGTATAGTTTTTTTTCTGGCATTTATGAGAAGAGTGAACCTCATTAATAACCTCTTCTAGTTATTTATCCTCTTGGCTAGGTAACTCTAAAGTTTCTAATACCATATCCATATTCAAGGACATTGAATAAATAAGAGCATCATATTGATAGGTGGCACTTAGGTGACTTGGATCCACCTTGTATTATTCTATTTATCTTTAAAAGACATATAAAGAACTACATAAATTTATATAATTAAACTCATAATGTTAATTTTTGTTATTCACACAAAAACAATTTGGTAGTGCTAGCTCACATATGTTGATTACATGAAACTTGTTGGGGGAGGGCTATGCTTGGTAATAGAAAGACTATAATGGTGATCATATATTTGATAGGTTAAATTCATGTTGTAATTTTACCTATCATTATTTCTAAGTTGCCTTCAAAGACTTAAAAAAAATTTGTTGAGTTTATATACCATATCTTATATGGTATTTAGTTCATTCTTGGTAGATTCTTGGGGTATGCTCTAGACATTATTCATGGCAGGGCCTAGTGTTTGAATGTGATCTTGGGGAACTACTTAATTATTAACTAGGATAAGGTAGCCTAAGTGTTGATTATATGTAACATGTATTAATGGAATTTTTTTTGTCACATGCACATGTTATGGCATCGACATACTTTGATTGTTGTATAAACAAGGTTTAATGCAAGTAGATTTGGTACTATATTTTGGATATCTTGTTCCATTTGGCATTGAAGGTTTAGTTTCCTATCTAATATGATGTCCTTGTCATATGTTATTTGTAAATACACAATGAGTGGAACTCGATGTAATAACATCACAGTCCAGGTTTTGAGGTCCTTCTTCAACATTTCTAAAGCTAGATAAGCATCAAGGTTGTATAACATAGTGACCATATTGTACATATTATGGAACCTATCATTGAACCACCTAATGGGATCATTGAATTTTATCTTGATGCTAAAAAATTGTTGATATATAACACTAGGGTCAATTAATTGTCTAAACAAGGCCAATAAGGTATTTCTAAACTCCTCCTATCTTATGATAGAATATTTAGGTATGTCTAGAAACCAATCATAGATTGCATCCATTATAGTGAAAGGGAATAGTATATATACCACATCTTCATGCTCAAGATTAAATATTACAATGGTTATCATATAGGAAGTTACATGCTCCTCGATAGTTCTCCCTCTATTGGGTTCAAATTGGGGAAGGTACCTCTCTAAGTTTCAAGGTAAATCATGAACAAATTTGGAAACTTTGTTATTAGACCCAACTATCCATGCCATGGGTGTAGCCATAAGGACATTCCTATTTGAGATGGTCTAGTTTGATGAACTAGATACATAACCTAGGGCTCTTTATCTCCCTCTACTAGATCTATCCTTTAAATGAAACAGAAGAGGTGAGATTAATAACCAACTAGGACAAGGCCTAGATCTAGTAATCTACCCAATATGATCCATATTTTTATTATATCAAATTGTATTATAAGGATTTTGTATCAAATGGTCATGGGTACCCTCTTTCTATCACCAATTATTGTTCCTCCCAATGTTTTGTGCCCTCAAATACACTTATTGAGATAAGTCCACTAAGAAAAACATTGGAGAAAATAAGGGAATTTCATCCTCTCATTTTGGGATTGCTTTTAAAATAATCCAAGTCATTAGTTGTAAGTATTAGGTTTCATGAAATAGATTGCTTGAAATAGTTCTCAAAGAGATGTAGTGTTACTACCAAATATTAAATTCTTATTTCCTAATTGATATAAAACTTCTTCATACTAGTTATTATAATTTAATGATTTTATCTCCGTATACTTCACTTCAAAATTTATAAAATAATGGAGAATTAACTTGATAAAAAATAAGAATCAAAAGGGAAGGAAGGTAAGATATAAAAAGAATCTCTTTGAATTAAATAACAATATCAATGATCTAAAAATTGAGGACATGATTAGCTTCAATTTTACCATTGTACATCATTTTTCATGAGATATCAAACTTCATCCACAAAATGTAGGGATTCAAAGGGAAATGATGAATGCTTAATTCCTAGAATCGTTTATATAAGTAAACATATGAGATCCTTGTTTTTGATCACACATAGACCTATAAGGGTTTGGAGAAAGTGTAAATATTTTTAAAAACAAAACTAGAATAGCTCAAAATTCCCAATTAGTGTACACACCTATGAAAACTCATGCTTCAGTTCTTTAAAATTAATATTGATCATTAAACTAAATAAGTTGGAAGATATTCAAGAAACTGAAAACCCTATAAGTAGAAATATAAAACTTGTATTAATATTTAGAATGTTAAATTATAAAAAGTGTTGACCATAATAAATAACTAACAATAACATATATAGGAAGTGAGATGGGACTACATCCAAATAACACATGATCCCAATATAAGCCATCATGGCCCAAAACAATCACAAAGATTCATTAAGTTGAGACCCACCCATAAATGAAAAATCATAGAGGAGAATGAATGGTGACATATTGGCATAGATCCCATTAAGGTCCACATAATTAATCATCACTAGCTTGGCAATGATCTACTTCCTAGTTACCTCTAAGTACCTTGTTGAGATGTCAATGCTTGGTCTACTAAATTATCCTCTTAGTCAATATTATATAGGTTGATAGGTGGCTCTTATAATATCACTTTTACCTAAGTTAATAACTTATCATCTATCCTAAAAGGAGCTTCTAGTGATACTTTCACCTCATTGACCTATCTAAGGCTAGTTTTAGACTGGGTGGAAAGTTTTAAGATAGCCTTGGCTCTAGTCTTGCTTGACTTTTCCACATTTATCCACACAAAGTCATTGAGATGTGCCAAGTGGACCATGAATTAATCCTACTTGAGCAAATTTCCATTTGAGTGAAAGAGAATAGTGATGCTAACTTCCTTGAAGTAAACAATAATTTGGTCCTTGATCTTCTCTAAGGGAATGTGGTGTATTTAGTGTCACTCAACAATATTCATTGGAGGTTTTCATGCCTCCCACAAAGGTATAATATAATTTTAGGTCCATGAGGAGCATAAACTTCAATTCCACAAACATGCCTTTATCTATGATTGGAACCACCTTCTTACACTTGCTATCCACACAAATGATCCCATCTAAGTAGGTTTGTGCTCATTGGAGAAGATATTTTATCTTGGAGAGAGATATAGTTACTTCCACAAGGGTCATGAATAATAGTGTAAGTGTTGCCTCCACTTTACCATTCAGACCTGTAGGGAAGGTACTCCTTACTTGGGACTTAAGAATCTTAACTTGCTCTTTAATATCTTCTATTAACTTTTTAGATAGATCATTAGTGGAAACAATAGAACTAGGTATTCCTCTACTCTCTCTTATCCACTCAATATCCTCACTTTTGTGAGGGATAAAATATCCTTCTCAATCCTCTATACCATAAGGTTCCTTTCCTAAGTGAAGTTTTGTGTGAGTACCCTCTTCATTAACCCTGACTCCTAATCAAACTATAATTAGATGTTTAGGTCTCCATTGTAGACCAAAAATATATTCTCTATTCAATTGAAGATATAATGGTCCCAATCCATCCATTCTCAGCTATAATTTCTAATGTGGTGCAATATGCCACATAAGGGGTGGCAAATGAAGTGGAAGGTTGAGGCATGGGTGGAGGAGGCAGAGATAAAGGGGAAGGAATAAATGGAGTGAAAATTGGGAGAGGTGGCATGGAAGTGAAGGGATAAATAATGAAATAAGAATACCAAGGGAATAAGAGAGATCATCATTGGTCTAGGTTCATGGATACCTGATGGACAATAACACTTGTAAGTTGAGTATTCAAGGTAAATGAGTAAACTGGATGGTTAAATCCAAATAATTATGGGATCAAGGTGATAGATATATGGGTCTAGGTAGGAAATTCATATTTGATGGGTGGGTATGATATTTGGGAGTAATCACTCTTGATTTATTCTTTGGCCTCTTGTCCAATTCTACCTACGATAGAGATACTAAAGTAGTATTAATGGAAGCAGCCTTGGGTGAATCTTGTGGGGGTGGAGTGATGAACACCAAGATTGATGATGTGGTAGGAATAATAGGATCTATTAAAAAATGGGTAATGGAAGTCATGGTAGCTACTTTAGTGATTAAAATACTCAAAGGGACTATTGTTTTAGTGTAAATTATACTTTTCAAGTTTGCTAAAAATACATGAGCACTTAGGATTTGAGATTTGTGAGGGACTATACTAGCCTACTGGACTAGGCTAAGATTAACTAATGGCATAGACCATGCATGTGAGGTTTAATATGGCCATAATATGTTTACAATAAAGCTTGAAGGGTTGGTAATATAAAAAACTACCAAAAATATAGGGCCAAGTGTAACTTGGGCACTTTTAGTGGTTGGCACAGGGGGTTCATAAGAGGTATAGGTTACACTTGGGGTGGTGACTCAAAATATTAAATGTTGTTAGAGGTAATGGAGGAAGAGGGTCTTTATTAATAATTATTATTTATATAAAAGTGTTCATAATAGGGGAAGGCTAAATTTGGGTTGGGAAACTAGGAAGAGAAACAATGGGTTTATTTGTCCAACTATAAGTGGGGTTTGACACCTTTAGGGACAGCGTAGGCTGGTATTGAGGTGGGATTTACTATGATTCTAGTTTATTTATAAAGTGAAGATAAATATAAAGTTGGGATCAGATTACCTGATAAGTAACCCAAAGCAAGGTAAATGTTAAAGCTGAAGGATTTGTGGCAGTTGGAATAACTCATAGATTTGTCAAGAAAGGTCTTAGTCATTACATATACCTTAAAAATAGGTCATTGTGTGACTATATTCAATAAGGATAGCTAAACTTGAGGTCCCTATGGATGGGTAGATCTCTCTTCTAACATGGGCCCAGGATGTACTTATGCTTGGGACTTCTAGTGGGCTACTACCTATATATTTTAAATCACCTCAATGTCATATTTTAAGTTGAGGTTAATTATGTTATTGAGGTGGCCTTAGTTGTGGTTGGTGATATTAAGGAATATTTGGTATGTATACACATGAACTTATAATAAAATATTCCATTTGATGGACCATCACTTGTAGAACCTAAATGTTTTTTTACTCATGGTGACCAATGACCATGAAGAGTGTTGGATGGAAATTTTATATTCTATGGAGGTAAATATCTAAGATGTCATTAGCCAATTGGTAAGCTATCTCTTTTTTTACAAGGTGATCAAGGACTTTATATGTTAATAAGAGAGGATCCCTTAAAATTACTTCCACCTTGATTATGGTTTGATTGATATAGTATAAATAGGCTTCAAGGGGTTAGATGGAAGCCCAAATTTCATCTAAAATTCTTGGCCTTCGCTTCTAATTTATGGCCTGATACAAAATGTGGTAAAATTATTACATATATCTTATATGTGGTTCCAAAAGAGATGGATGTATATTTTTTAGAACACTACATGCACCAAAGAACCCATTAGTACCCACTAAGGGAAGGTCAAGCTCTTGAAGTTTAGGGTAATGTATATGGCATCCACTATGTAAGACATCATATAAAATTTGCCTCCCATGCAAACCTCATTCACTTATTAATTGAGGTTAAAGGTGAGAGTATCCTAAAATATGGAACCTACTCTCCTTTCATGATGATTCTCAAGAGAGGATCCCATAACTTGTTGATGTGCATCACATCATCTTCCCCATATAGTTAGTTTAGTAGTAGCATACTGATGAGGACTCCCCCTCAAAATATATTGATTATATAGGAATCATGGTTCTCTTTGTTTACCCATTATTCTTGGTCCTCAACCCAATCCTATAGGTCTTCATAGATATTAAGAGTTTGGGTCCAAGCATCGATGATCACCTTTTAATAGGGGACAATGTACTCTGAGAGGTTGTAATACTATTTGAACATTGGCCAAAGATGTATGTAATATTCAATATTGTATTAAGAAGTACATAATGTTTTTATTACATCTAGATGAGACCAGTAGGTTTCTAATGATATATGTGCATGGGAACACTTATATCTTGGAATTCAATTTTTGTAATCTCTATACCCTAAGGGATATCAAGTCGGTGGTGAACTCTACATCATCATATTTAGCCTTGTCATTACTATTATGTAGGTATATATCCTCAATGGTCTCGAAGATCTCATTGTAATTATTATATCTTATTATCCCCTATAAGAACATGGTGTCCCAAAACTCTAGCTCTAATATGGGGTTGAAGATGAGGTGGAAAGTGATAGACTATGTGAACTTGGATCATGTAATTATTTAACATAGGGGATTCTCTGGTCTTTGGAGTGAATTTTAGGAAAGAGGCTCAAAATGATTTGGATGCGTATAATATAGATGATTGTGCTTAATTTGGATGGGACCTTATAGGGATCTATGATATATTCGTAGTAATGGATATGGTAATGGGACCCTTACAACTGTTAGATCGTGATCTCCTCTAATGAGGTAATAAAAGTTGGGACCATACTAGGCACATGCCTATTTTATCCCTTGTGGCACTATGATCATATATATCTTTATCCATGTTTTTATTCAAGATTGGTGATCCCATATAGTATTATTTTGACTAAGCACTATGGGAGATATTTTTTTTGACAATTACACCTGTATAATCTGGCCACCTGAGAGTATAAAAGTACATGTGGCACTTTATGTTTTTTCAAGGATTGAAATATAGATTTTATGAATATTTTAGGGCTATCCAAGACCATCTACCACCTTGATTTATAGATGTATATGTGGCTCTTTATTATTCATTTAGTCATCCCAAGGCTCTAATAACTCAGAGGCCTCTAGGTATCAAAGAAGACAAATGGTGCCTCCTCATTAGTTTAGGATTCCTAAGGCTCTAACAACTTAGAGGCCTCTATATATTAGGATAAACATGGTTCATCCTCATTATTTTGGTCCTCATAAGGCTCTAAAAACTTTGACATCTCTAGGTGTTAGGAGATAGGTAACACCTCCTCATTAGTTCAAGCCTCCTAATATTATGCTAGCTTTAACACCTTTGGGACCTAAAAAAATGCATAAGAGCTAAGTAATTAAAAATATACCAGTAAGTAAATGGATGTACACCTATCAACCACATGTATTTTTGGAGAGTGGAAACTTGGACTTGAGGACTGAGGTTTTAGGTTTGAGACTTGGGAGATGCCTGCACATGAATTTTCTATAGAAAAATAATTAATGCCTAAAACAAACTAAGCATGAAAACACTTAAATAATGTAATGGGACCAACCTTTTTGCATATGAATAGTTTTGAAATATCTTTAAACATAATAAATAACCATTAATGGTATTAAAAAATATTTTATTAATGGAGATTAAATTAGTATTTATTTTTCTACTTGTGAAAGGATAAAATAGGGCATAATTTGAGTGCTGGTATTTTTTTAGATTTTGACAATGAAAAGTATATAATACCAACTTAAAATGTTTCAAATGATACTCTTTAAATTGAATAAAAATAAAAATATAATCAAAATAAACTATCAAAAAATTACCATAGAAAGGATTCAACACTTAATTTAAGAGTGTCATGAATGTACTCAGGGCATATGACAAACTACCAACCTCTCATATAACATTTCATTCATCTTGAATGTGGTCTTCCAATCATCACCTTATCTTATGTGGTGTTATCAACTAAATTTTCACCCTAACAAGGGCTACTCCAACCTCATTAAATTTGGTGTAACATTGAAACATCTCAAGGTTATGGGTGACCTATCAAAGAGGTGAATCTCTAGATTGAAGGGCTAGCTCCCTTGCACAACACCTATAACTAACCAATAACTTCTTGATTTGAAGTAAAATGGATAGAAGGAGACTAAATACTAATCTAATAGAGATTATTCACCAACATGAACTCCACAATCCTACTTGAACCTGCACTATGAAAGATAATTCATAAAATTGATCTCAAAACCCAAGGTTCTAACAAAAGTGTTTTAGCATGAAGGTAGAATACAATGCATTTATCAAGTTAGATGAGTAGTAGGTCAGGTCATAAACACTAGTAATATTATTCACACTTAAAGACACACAAAACAACCATTTACACATCGTGAGACCTATTAGAAGGTATATTACTTACATAGAGCACGAAAGAGTGAGATGGATACAAGGAGAGATAACTATCACTTTCCATCCAAAATAGACTACTTGATAAAATTATGCAAGAATTTGAGAAACTAAACTAGCTTAAAATATTTATTCAAAAGAAAACTTAGTTGTAAATTTATTAGGGATTCTTCATACCAAATGTGGATGTCTTACTTGCCCTATGACTGTGTAGATAGGGTTGAAATGACTTGGTTTGGTCACCATTATCTAAACCTTTTCCTTGTTCACTTTAATTTTCAATTAACTCCTAGAATTTGTAAATTATATGACCCAAAATCCTGTTTCACTATCTATATGTATCATTTGCTTCTCATGCTTGTAAATTACTTATCTTGCTTACCCTAGCTTGTAGGTGGCTATTAAGAAAGAGTCTAAACATGAGGTATTAAAATTGGATTTATCAACTCCATCATGACACCTTAACAGTAGACAATATTAATTAGAAGTTATTTCTCACTTTCTTACAATGTTCATTGACATTTTCATAGCATTTAGAACTTTTGACTTCTTGTCTTCATATGCAAACCTGTGCATGAGCATTAAGGCTATAGACTTAGTCATCTTAACTCTCCTTTGGCTTTAAAATGGTTATGACATTATGAGAGTAAATAACCTCATTAAAATATCATTTTCACTACCTCAAAAGGTTCATTTTATCTTTCATATTGTTACACAAACCTTCCTCCTTCCTTCAAATACAAACTTGTGTATGAGTACTAGGCTTGTGAACTCAATGAATGACTATGGCATTGGATCTAAACTAAATGATATATATTCATGAGTATGTTATTTTAATCAATATATATGGATTCATGTTTCTAACCAATTCTTGTTGGTATAAACAAATGCTTTGTCCAAAAATAGGACCTATGGGTCTGTAACCTGTAGGTCTCCTTTATTGCTTGTACAGACTATTAGAGATAATCAATTTAATGAGCCTTAAATCTTGGAGATTGTATCAACTCTTTTCCACCCTATCACCCTATTAATAATCCTATGTACCTATGATTAAACGTTATACCATCTCCAACTTGTCCATTTGTATGTATGGTATGTATTTGTACAATCAAGTCATGTGTAAGGATTATGCATTGAAAGTGAGAGTCCATGAGTCCATTCATACTCTTTTATGATTCCATGAGATTATTTTAGGCCAAATAATTGTTTAAATTTGAATTTAATATCTTCTTCACTATTTTACCACTCTCAACTTGGGACCTCTAGTCCATGATTGTCTACCTGCAAGTTTGCAGACTTGTAGGTGACTAAAACACATTTTAGCCCTTTATTTAAGAGTATACTTAGACGTCACTCTCATTAATTAGGATTTATAATTTTCAAAATACCACTCTTATACATTATCATTTATGTTTCATTGCTATTTGGGCCAGACTTAACAACTAGACCTATAAAATACTATTCATGACCATATCACGCTTCCTAGAGTAAGAACATGACATATCTTGAAGTGATCATGTACAAGGAGTTACTTCTAAAGGATATGTAACATTAATCATAAGAGAGTAATGGAATTTTACATGAATTATTAAACACTTGGAACTTTTAAAAGGGACAACATCTCAAACCAACCAAAAATGCTTTCAGTTGGAATGATATATTCCATACATTTGAGAATCTTTTCTCCTTAATGGAGGCACTTCATGAAGTTGAGTTAGTTGATGAAACCAAAATTTAAATTAATAATTTTTCCTTTAAAAAAAAAACACAAAACCATTCTCCTCCATCAAATTTTTAGGTGAAGAAATGGGAGCAAAACTAGACCTTGCTTTAATGGATAAGGCATAGTGATCTCCTTAAAATATTAATGATTTTTCATAAATTAAGATCCAATAATATGAAAAAAAATTACACTAAATATAATATTACTATGACCCCTACCATTTCCCAAAATTTTAGCCTCCAAATTTCTCTCTCTTGGTCGTACCATGCATTTGAATTTTTGCTTTCTGATCTTGTGAAGGTAGTGATGGAGGAGAGAGAGAGTTTTCAGAATTTATAGGACCTAAGAATTTATCGCAAGATTTAATATTACTTTTTATGCTTAATATACTCTCTAAAACTATTTTCACCTGAAAATTACTCTCTTAAGGCCATACAAGTGCCTATAAGTGCCCATAAAAGAGTATTTCTCTCATTTTAGGTGTTAAATTACTAGTTTTTTAAGATCTAACCATTATAAAACCATTATATAAAATTAGGTACACTATGACACTTCTTTCATTTTACCTTTGAATTTGGTGCATATCAACATAATAAAAGGTTATTACATGATCATATGACTTTAAAGTCACAAAGAAAACCTCATTTAATGACTCATCACCATTCTACACCTTTTAACACACTTTAAAACACCAACACTCATACATGACCCTTAGGACTATACATGTACATATGAGACCAAACCTTAGACAAAGTTAGTCAAAGACTAATGTGACCACTTAGAGACCATTGCATGATAATTAAAAGACATTAAAAGAACATATACAATTTTAAATAACCCTATGAAAATTTTCAACCTATAGGGGTTGACCATTTTGACTTGGGGGTCAAAATTGGTCAACATATGGATTTGGTGATACTTTCTCTTCAAATATATCTTAGTAAAGTACCTAGCTCCACTCAAATAGTCCACGAAGTCAACCATTATTAGAAATGGAAAAATGTAATTAATGGTGATCTTATTGATTCCATGTAGATATATACACATTCTCCATTGTCCATATTTATTGGGTGCTAACACATATGGATCCACACATGGGATCAAACATTATTAGATTAAACCCTTCCTCAATTCTCATAAACCTATTTCTTGATCTCTTCATTATCCATTAAATTCAACCTATAAGCTATTTTTTTAAGAAAATGTGATCCTAAAATTAGGTTCATATGATGACCAATTATCCTTACAAGTGGTATTCCCTATGGAAACTCACTTGACATAATATAAACATGATATTTCAACATATTCTAGATTTCCATAGGAAGATCACTTACCTTAGATGTTATCACAACTTTTATACACTTTTGAACTAGAGTAAAGAATATTTATTCATCCCTAACCACTTTCAGAAACTCTTTAATGGATAACAACATCACTTTGGAACCATTTTCCATCTCATCTCTTCTATATTTTAATTGAATCAATGTGAATCTCTTACCATCCTTATTTATGGTGTATGTGTGCACCCTTCCATCATGAATGACTCTCTTATCAAAATTCCATGGCCTTCCCAACAACATGTGACATAGGTCCATGGGAATAATATCCCACAAAAATTCATCCTTGTATGAACTGATCTAAGAAATAACCATAATTTTATCATTCACCAACACTTGATGTCCTTCATGTAACCATAAAACCTTATATGGTGTAGGATGTACCAATCATTTTCACTCAAGTTTTTCTACCATCTCTTGAGAAACCAAATTGTCCATGTTATCACTATCAATCACAACTCTTCAACACTTAACTCTAGATTTTTAAATAATTTATAATAAAATATTTATTTATTTTGGTTCATTCACCTCATTATTAGTTTCAAAAAGTATATATTCATCAATATAACCTCTCCTTGTTTTGGGTATACCATGTGCATTGGAGACCTAATACTCTCTTCATTCACAAAGGAATTTTTAAGGGTTTTTAGGGTTTTCCTTCAACTTTTTTTGTGTTTTTTTAAAGGGTTTTCAAGACATTCATCCTCTTTATGTCTAGAATATCTATTGCATCCAAAACATTTAACCTAAAATCCTCCACCTCTACCTCTTCTAAAGGATCCTCTCCCTCTAGAAGAATAGCCTCATCTTGTACCTAAATTCTAATTTTTGGAATTGGTTGGTCCTCCACCATGGTTTTTATTTCATCTTCCACCATTTTTCAATCACCATCTCTCAAATACATTCCTATATTTATAAATTCTACTTTTTGTTTTCTCAATATCTCATCTTCTACCTTTTAATGCACATCGATGGGATTCTAGTTATAGTTCTTAGGTTCAACAAATTGATTTCATCTTGTATGGAAAAACATAGTCCATTCACATACCTTACAAATTTCTTGAGATCCTCCTTAAAATGTATAGATCTTATAGTGAATATTTAAAAATCCTCACTATAGTCATTGTTATTCATCTCATTATTTCTCAAATTCTTTAGCTTCCTAAATAAACTCAACTAATAATGAGAAGATAAAAATTTGGCCTTTAAATTTTCTACCACTCTATCCCAAGACTTTAATTTCTCCTTATTTTTACTTTGTCTCTCAACTTGCACATAATACCAAAATAATTAGGCATGGCTCTTCAATTTTGTGTAAAAAAAATTCACCTTCTTTCATTCCTCCATAGAATCATAGTCAAAATAATTATGTCTTTGGTATCCAATCCACAATCTCTTCAGGATAAAAACTCCCATTGTAGCAAGGTGTCTCCAACCCTTGTTTTCTACTAAGCTTACCATAATTATGATAAATTTCATCTCAAATTTATTTTTCATGTCCTCCAATCCAATATATTTAGATCCTTATTCTTCATCCTTACTCACATTCCCATCATGATCTCCTCTTTTTTTGTTTCCATCACAACCAATCTTTATTGAATTTCTCGCATCATTTTTGCTAAGTCTACAACTCAATGTCCACTTGGTCATGCCCCTCTCCAAATAATGTTACGTGGGTGTGTCACTACTTCACACAATTCAAACTTATCTTTCACAACTCACTAATCTAATCATCTAGAGTCTTCTCTTATGCACACTCTCCTAGAAAAGGAAAAACCTTGCCTTGATACTAATTGGTGTAGTCATAGATATGGATTCTACTTAAGGATAGTATTTAATTCCATGATGCTTAGTTTGGGTGCGCGCACACACACACACACACACACACACACACACACACACCAAGAATTGACTCAAAAATACATTTTTAGGTATTCAACACAAGAACAATTTCTCTTTATTCAATATGGAGGAAAATCATAAAAATAATACATTTTAGTAATGGTAAATGTAAGTACAAATTCTAAGCCCTGCTATCCCCTACAATAACAATTGTCATTTTAATAAATAAGGATTGAATGGTATGACCCTTCACATTCCAAGAGGGTTTTGGTTTTTTAACTTACATAATAGACCTAATTGGCTTAATGAAATCTAAATCACATATAAAATTCCATTTAACCATAAATGTAGATATGCATGTTATATAAGGTTAAGGTTTATTATATTAGCTTTTACACAAGTATGGTGAATTAAATTAATGAACATGACAATTAATAGAAACTTAGATAAATAATATTCTAAATTTATACAACTAAGATTACTCAAAATATTAAAGTAAAACTATGGGTAGATATTATATTGAATAGTGAACAAATGATAATTAAATAGTTTAGTATGGTCATGTATATTTTATATGGAATAAGATGGAAGTGGAGTGGAAGGATATTATGGAAAAATCATTCGATTCTATGAATATTTTTGTTATGGGCTCTATGCTTGTATTGGATCTATATAGTTGTATTGATGTAGGTATTTGACTTGATAGATGTGTCTAATATGAAATATTGATTGGATTTGGATGAATCCAACTAAAACATTCTAGATTTTATATCACCTTTATTCTGATGTATATGGATCACATGCAAATCCTATCATTCTCCTTCAAATTATCAAAACATAACTTCCTCACCATTACAGTGACTATGGGAAAAATGTGTTAGTGGGTTCATAATGTCAATATACCCCAAGGACCCCTCTATCAATGGGCACTTGTTACATATACAATAATCCAAGGAGGGGTTAATACTTATGTAGTTATCCCATATGTGTTTTCTTATGTGTGCACAAAGATGTAATGTGTGGTAAGCATAGACATACATTGACCTAACTTGTAATTTAAAAAATATGGATCATGGGATAGTATTTGAATGCTTTGGACCTCTGTAAATACTGCTCCTATGATTGATATATAAATATTGATGAATAGGTTAGGTTTCTCACTTGAATTCTTAATTGATTGTTTCTTGGTGTATTACCTTGTGAGTTGCATATGATTAATGGGTGAGGAATGAATGAGGGTTGATCTTGTATGTATACTAATCGATTTTGAAAATATATCACATTAAATCACTTAAGAAAACCTTTAAGATATATTTCATTTGTAAATTAGATGAATACTTTGCATTAGACACTTTGTAGGAAAAGTGGACACTTGCATCAACACATGTGTTTATCTAGGATGCAAGTGTTCAGGAAGCTAGAATATAGGTACAAGTCCAAAACTAGTATTGAAGTATAATATTTAGGTTTATATATTTTTACATAGTATATAAGGCCTATTCATAAGAATAACAATGGTTAGACTAAGATATAATAAATTTAGGCAAAAAAATATAGTGAATGTGAGCCTTTTAATAGTGATCAGTTCTATAACTAAAAGGTACATCCATGATAAATATTTTCCAATTATACAAGACTAGATTAATACATTAATAATATTCTATTATCTACATTTATGCCCCCTCCCCCTAATATATTAATGAAACTAGTGGTTTAAAATAAATAAATGCCTACCTAGGTGTGTATTACACACCTTATCTTTGTGTGAGTCCAAATTGAGTGATTTAATGGTGTTTGACTTAAAATTCTTAACTTATGAATCCTCACTAAAATGTAATACTAGAATTTTATAAAAAATCACACTTAAATTTATAAATTAACTTGTAGCTTATCACACTAGTTATCAGTAGTTTGAGGAAAATGAAAGGAATTCATAATAAGTTTATGATAGGTAGGCACATCATAAACATTGCATTCATAAAGTAATAAAGTCTCTAAAGTAATTATTTGGGCATTAACAATAACTTGAACTAAAATGAAATATGCTTTGGTAAACATATAATATGCCACTTAAAAGAGATGAAATAAAATGCATTAATATCACCAATTCTATTACAAAGATTGATCTTGGCCAACTCTTTAAAATTTAAAAGGGGTGAAGGAAACTACAGGTGAAATCCTAGCTTGATTTTGACAACACCTAAAATTATTGACTTTATAATTACAATACATCTACACTTTTATAGATAAGGATAGGATTCACATCCAAGTAGTGTGAGATTCCCATCATAGGCAATGATGGCCAATCCTAGTGGTTACAACTGTATAATTCAAAAAAATGAATAAAAATCCCCTTAAGCCTACCTAAAAAGATATATGTGGGACCACTCAATTGATACATGGAGGTAGATTGGAAGATATAGATCCAAAATACTTTGAATTATCCTCAGCTTCCAACATGGTTACCATGAGGTCAACTCTCAATCTAGCTTGGTGAGGTTCATCAGGAGATCTTTGAAGATCATCTCGGCCTAGGTAGCTAGTCTTTGGTACACCTAGAGGGAAATCTCCATCGACATTTATAACTCTGAAACCTAGCTGATACTCATTATATATTATGTTGAAAGATCAATAACCTACTTGATCTCCCTCTTTGTTCACCTTGGATATCTTTTTCTTCATGACCTAGTTGAAGTGAACTAGGTGGATGCCAAATTCACCCCTGTCTAAGAGAGTGTCATTTGGATGGAATAACAAAAATATATTGACTTCTTTTAAATATTCCAATATATTCCTTTTTCCATATTCTAGGGGTACCATCACTATTTGGGATAAGGTGAGCCACTCCTCTATTATAGTATTCATAGTCCCATCATAGGTCTGATACAAGCCCATATCTAAAATGGGATTCAATTTGAGCTCTAGGATCATGCCTTTATCAATAACTAGAGTCAAATTTTGGCATTTCCCATCAATTATGGTGACCCTCTCTAGATATTCCTAGGTTATCTAGATGATTAATTGAGTATCTTCCATATTCCCTACCACATTCCCCAGAGTGGATTAAAGTTGTAGGAGTACTTCCTTGTCATGCCCAATTATCTAGGAGGGAAAGAACTCTTGACCTAGGCCTTGATAGTTCATATTTGTCTCTACATGTCCTCAAGGATATTTTTTGACATATCATGCATCATCTAGAGAACTAAGAGTGGGCCTTATAACATTTTATCCTCTCCTTTAGGAGTCCTCACATTTTTGAGAGAGAATAAGTCCTGTTGCATCTACCAGACCATAGGGTTTCCCTCTTACATGAAATTTTAGGTGAATATCCTCTACATTATCCATATGGTGTGTTTTAAATACTATTACACCTATGGGGTGTCCTTCATCATCATTTCTATCACTTATGTTACTAGGACCATCCCTCGGGTCTTGATTGGTGTAGGTAGGGTAGTAGATATGATAGTGGTTGGCAAAGGATGAGATGGAGGGGGAATGGAGGAAGTGGAAGGAGTGAAAGATGTAATTAATATAGGAGGAGGAAGAATCATGGGGGTGTAAGGGGATAAAAAAAAGGTGATTCCATGGGAACATATGTGCCCAACACTAATTATAAGTCATACACACCTGAGGGGCAATGACTCCTAAGATGGGGTGTTTAGTAAAATAGATGAGATTAGATGATTAAAGTTGAATGATTTGGAATTCAAGGTGATGTAAAAAGGGATCCAAGAAGATATGAGAGGATCCAATTGAGAGAGTGATAGAGGACCTAATAGGGGAGGTAGAATTAGAGTAGTCAGCATTTACACCATGGGTCAAGTATGTGCTAATTATTATTTCTTCCTTGGCTATTTACTCGAGTTAACTCCAAAAACTATTATGGAAAGAGCTGATGTAATAATGGTTATATGGGATGATTATGAGAGTTATTTAATTATCAAATGGATTATAGGGACAACACCAAACACTAGGCACACAAACATATGTGCACTTACTCTTGGAACAACTAAGGTGGTTGGTAGAGATGGGGCCTTTACAAGAACTTGAATTTGAGGCATGGTTGGTGGGGGAATAGATAAAGTTCCAAGATAGAGAATGGAAGGGTTGGATGGGAATAAATATGGTAGGAATTTAGTAATAATGGAGTAGAGGCCATGGATGTTTGGGTGAAGAGTGGCAGAGGTGGAATTACATGAAAAAGAGGTAGTGTTATAGAGGGAAACTACAAATAAGAGGGAATGAGGGGAAGAACTTGTATTGGTACCTACTATTGATATCATCTTGAGATAATTTTTTAGATACTACTAACATCAAACCTCAGATCTTGGGTGGCTTGGGATTAGGGCATTTCTTATGGAACTATCTATGCTTGGGATGCTTGTCATTGAGTCACTTGAGTTTGATTTGGTTGGAGATAAGGTTTTTAAGCTACCCGAGGTGGAGGCAAGAAGTTAGTTTGAATATTTAGAGGATTCTTATATAAATTATGGGGGGAGTGAGTGTGACATCCCCTGAAGATTGAGAAAATATAGAGGGGTTCAAGAGGACTAAAAAACTTGGACCTTAATCCCTTTTTTCTTACTTTAGGATTTGATCCTCATGAACATCTCTAGTCATCCATGGTGTTTAGATATAACTCATCAGCATCTATTATCTGGTATCTATAATTGAGGTTAAGGTTATTTAAGTACTCCAAATGGGCTTGGATCTTGCCCTTTGGGTGTTAGTTACACGGTTTGGATCTACCTAATGCCAAAGAGTCTTGGTCAGCCACCATATTTTTCAAGGGAGGGAAAGAATGGTATACATGATGCTTGATGATGATCAGGAGAGGTGGGTAGGTCTTCTACTAGTGACTGATATAATATTCAAAAATGCCTTCCATCTATTGATAAGTGATCTTGACCTCTAATAGATGATCTAGGACATGATATGGTAAGTGGATGGGTTCCTTAAGGATGCTTGAAACCTAGACGATTATGTCTTCACAAAATTATTATTAGTCACTGATGGGAGCTAGTGAATCTCTAATTTCTTATGATAGATGAGGCATAGGGGCCTTAATGATTTTTTTATACACCACTAGGTGGAAGCATTCACAAATGCCATAGATTTTGTTTCTGTATTAGTGGCCATATAGTTTGTAGAAAAATACATGGACCATAGGGCCACCAAGAACCCATGTAGGAAAGGTAGAGGGATTAAAAGTGAGTGTCCCATAGATAACATCTATGAGATAGCTCATCATATAAAAATGTCCCCCTACCTACACATCTACTATGGCTATGAACATGTTGAAATTTACCACACCTCCTAGGTCAGGGACTTGGGATCTATCTAAGATCATATGAAGTAGGGGTTACACACTATTCATTGACATGGACACAATATGGGGCCCTAAACCACTAGCTCAATAGGATCATGCCAATCTAAACCCCATGTTTGAAGGTGCAGACTATGTAGGCATTGACATATTTTTTATTAACTCATTTAGCATCTAGGTTCTTTTACCAATCCTAAAGGACATCATAGATCTAGAAGCTGTTAGTACATATATTCACCACCTCTAATTCATATGAAAAAGTGAGGTCCTAGAGATTTTATTAATAATTTTAATCCATGCCCAAGATGTTTGAAATTTAGTGTTAGGATTCAACTGAGTAGACCTTATCATGAATGTCATCCTACACCCATTTGGTAGTGAGAAACAACTTACTGAATAAGTTAACAAAGGGGAGCACTTCAAGCTTGGTAGTGGATTGGTGTAGGCCACACTCCTGGTATGCTCATAAGGCATCTTCAAACTAAACTTCATCATTACCATCGATAATTGATTCTTTGGGTACCATTTTTATGGCCTTAAATATTTCATTATAGTGCTTAAACTAAGTCAAACCATCTGAGAATAGAGTATCCCTATACTCAAGCTCAAACTTGGAGTTTGAAGAGGAAATGGTCATTTTTTCATGATGAAATTCAATTAAAGTTTTATACCATAAGAGAAGGTGATGAAAGTATTAGGTATGAATAGAAACAAAGGATGCTAGAGTTGGTAGCTCAGAGATATAAAAAATAATGAGCTTTCCTTGGGAAACTTATAAAAATTTGAGTTCATCCCCATTGCATTAATGGAATTTGTCATCTTATCCATCATGGATTTAAATTTGAGTGTGTGGCTCAATCCTCAATTTTATTTCCAAATCTAGAGTTAAATTTATAATATATGATTATACACCACTTACTATATCCATTAAAGATTATGTGACATTTTTAACTTGTCCAATCGAGGTCCAATTCCCCACTTCATCAATGTTTAGAGTTAGGTATGTGTGCAACTACATAATCCTTCAAGTCTCCCAAGAGCTCTAAGGCTATCATGTGTCATAACCTAACTAGTCTTCATGCTAATGATTGATACCTAAGCCCAACTCAAAAATTTATTATTATATCTTCGAGGTTCAAATGAGCTATTATCTAGTGACATGAGGTGTCCTCTGATTACCTAATGTAGTTCCACATGTAATTTTTTATGGCCATCCTAGGTCCTTTAGGTTTCCCTTTGATAAACTATTTGGTCATGTCACATGTCATCCCATGATACATTAGGTTATCTCAACTTCTAACATCCTTATCATATTAGGATACCAACTTTCATAACTACAAGTTATGTGGTATACCCTCATTGTATCAGGTTCTCCTAGGTTTTGACATCTTTGTCAAGGTTTGGATGATGATGTCTCCTATAATAAACCTCATGACACTAATTGTATTGGTTCCTTCTAGGATCTGGTATACCTATCAAATTGAGAGACTAGCAATTCTAATAATGGTCATGTCACACTTTTTTAATATAAAACCTCTGACTATCCCTCTATCAAATATCTTGAGGACATGTAGCACTAATGCTTTGATATGTAGAAGACCCTATAAAAAGTATAGAAAAATGACTAAGTGAAAATGAAAGGATGAATTACTAATTAATTTCCTAGCAGGCCTCCATCTAGGCTCTATAATACCACATAGGACTCTTGAGTCAAATGCATCGAGAGTAGGACTGAGATTCTAAGAACCTCTAAATAAGGGCAAGCCTACAAAAAATTAGCATGTTAAATGTTCAAGGAAAGAGTTCACATCTTAATCATAGAACTCAAATGGTATTTGCCCTAGTCTCTATCATAAACTGATGAGGTCTTCTAGTTGGATTCATTGGTCATTATCCACATCATTTACTAGGGGATGAAAAGAAATAAATAGGGTGACCTAGGATTTTAGAGACTTGACATAATTAGAGACAAAAAAATGTGAGAATGGGTCTAGGGATCTCGTTATGAATTTTTAGAAAAAGATGGGTCCCCCTTTTCATAAGAAAGTGGGGCATGTTGGCCATCATAAATGGCAAATTTTGCAAGGAAAGCGGTGACAAGCACTTATAACCCAACAAGATAATCTTTCATTCCTACATAATACATAGAATTCAAAAGAGATCCTTAGACATATTAAAAAATAAGGTGCTAGATTCATATGATAATAATTGATATACTGAGATATTAACCTATAAAAGACCATCAATGTGTGTAAGGAGTGATTTTCAATTAACTTATTCAATTTTGGATGCCATTCAAGCAACCAAGGTCAAGTTGGGCATCATATTTCTTAAAGGCATTGACGATCTCATGGATTAGAGGGAATGATGTGGGTATTTTTCTGCTACCATTTGGGCATTCATATCCCTGATAGGGATACCTATGGCCCCATTCAAGGCCTTATTCAGTTACCATCCAGGCCAAAAAACCTATGATAGAGGTTACATAAATGAACCTTTTGAGGAAGACTCAGAATTTAGATTTTGCTTGTTATTTATTTTATTATTATTTCAAGGTTCCTTATGAAGACATTTAGTGGTCTTTATCCATTAAGGTTTGGGGACCAACCCATTTATAGGATAAATAATAATCTCTTAATATATAATTTAATTTTGATTAGCTTGAATGGTCCCATTTTGCAAGATGTTATATTACGTGTAGCTTGGTGGCCTCTACTAGGAAATAAGTTATTCTTAAATCCACTTGTTTTAGTGAGAATCATTATCCATAGAGATATGAAATGTAAAGGAATCACTTACAATATATATTTGATAGGGATTGAAGAATCAACCTTGGTTTTTTGTAGTCTTATAATGTTTTTTGGGCTTTCTTCATCACTCAGAGTAGTTACAAACTTCTCTTTTTCTATAGAGGCCTCATTTTCTTAGCCTTAATTAGGGGTCTGATTTATGGTAGGTGAAAAATACAAGGATAAAACCAAACAATTGTAAAAAAGGAATAACAAAATAAAACTCACAATATGCAAAACAAACACACAACTAAAGAAAAATAACCTACTATATACATTATCACTGCCCATCAATACTATTCTAAAATTACATCAAAAGGAGAAGCTAAGAAGTAGTGCTTCAAGAACTATCTATTTATTGGGAGTGAAAAGTCATGGCCTTTTAGGTCATTAAGGTAAAATTTGTTTTGGCCTAGGATTTCTAATATTTGATGGGGTTCAATCTAGAGAGGATAAAACTTTTAGCATTGACCTTTCTTTTGATGGTCTTTATCCCACATTAATATAAGATAAAAGATCCTAAAAGTCTATATTTTATCCTTCTTTTCAAACCATCATTTCACTGTACCTTAATGCTTAATAAATCTTAACAGAGATTTATCCCATGCTTCTTCTAATTGAATGATATCCAAGAGTTGGGAATTCACTTTGTCATTTGGTTCCATGAAATACTGCATGAATCTATAATTTGGTAGTCTAAGTGTGACTGGCATGATCAAATCCAATCCATAGACTAAAAGGAAGGAAGAGATCTTGAGGGCCTATTTATACCTAGTGTGGTTAGCCCACATATCAAAATTCAGTAATGAATGACATTCTCGAAGCTTATCTTTGGTAGATTTCTTGATGACTCTATTAGGTTCTTTTTGGTGGATTCTACCTATTCATTTCTTTGGGGATAATAATTTAATGAGAACCTCAGCATGATACCATTTTAATAAGTCCATTTTGTGAATTCCATGGATTGGAAGGCATAACTATTATCAAAGACTAGAGAGAGTAAGACTCCAAACGAGGTGGTTATAACATTCTCCATGAATTTGATGACCTTGATAGTAGTACTTCTTTTCATAGAAACTACCTCAAACCACCTCATGCAATGATCTATGGCTATGAGAATGAACTTGTGTCCATCCAATGAGTTAGGGTTGATGACCCCAACAAAATATAATCCCCATTAGGAAAATTGGGTTGACTCCATCATGGGATGAAGTGGAATGGCCATGTGATTCTTCCTCTTTGTAAAGGTCTATCATTTATGACAAATAAAGACATGAGCATGAATATATTTTAACAAAGTAGGCTATTAGTATCCTTCTTGAATGACCTTGTGTTTCATGGAATTTATAGTAGGGTGACCAACTCCTAGTTTTTCATGGAAACTTGTTATCACTTCCTTGGATTTGTAGAGGGAAAAACACCCAAGGTAAATTCCTTCATGATTATTTCTGAAGATAAATCCATTCTTTAGCATATACCATGCATCTTTAAATTGGAAAGATCTCTTTTATGTATGGGTGAGTCCAGGTGGTACATTCTCATAGAGTAATAAATGCATAATCATAGCATACCAGGCTAGTTTTAGCTTGAGCTCTGGGTCTACTTGGTGTATAATTATTTTTGGTTCTATCATAGTTATCAGCTAAGTAAGGCCTTATCCTCAGTCAACTTGGTTAGTTAGATCTCCAATTTATACTCCTAAAACTTCACCATCTATCAACCAATGCATTCACCTATCTCATTCTACCTCAACATTTGGTTTATGTTTAGGTTTAGGATGATAGCATGTACCTTATTCATAATAATATAGTGCCTAAATTTCTTCATTTCTTTGACTAGGGCATAGGCATTTTTGTTGAGGGTAGAATATATTATTTTTATGTATTTGAGATTGGTGCTCATGAAAATGATGTGATGTTATTATCCATTCAATCTCTAGGCGAGGTAGGTAGTAATGGTGTGTTTGAAAACAAAGGGGTAGATATAAAAATATTGTGTATAGTCCAGGGTGATGAGGGCTAAAGCTTACATAATGGCATCTTTGATTTATTGGAAATCCTTCTTTGATTTTGTGTGCCATTCCACCTTTTCATCATGTTTCAACATAGCATTTAGGGGTTTTTATAATTTTAGCAAATCCATAAATGAATTTATGAACAAAATTGATTTTCCCAAAGAAGTATTTTAGCTCTTTCTTGATATTAGGTAGAGATAATTTAAAAATCACATCAGCTCTTTCAAGATCAATATAAATACCTTCCTTTTTGATGATATGACTAAGAATCTTACCTTGGGTAACACCGAACATACTCCTCTTGGGATTCAAGGAAATACCATACCTTTTGCACCTTTTAAACACTCTCTACAAGTGGTGCATGTGATATAACATGTACTTTGAGAACAAGTCTAGTCATCCATATAAATTATTAGATACTAATCGATTAGTCCTTAGAAATTAAGGTCCATTTCTCTTTGAAAGGTTTCCCTAATGATGATTAGCCTAAAGGAAATTTGATTATATGAAAATATACCCCATTTAGTGTTGAATGCATTTTTGGACCGATCTTTTGAATTAACCAAGACCTAGATATATCCCAAAAATCCATCCAAAAAAGATGTTATTTGGGATTCATTCGCCATTTAGATCACTTCTTCAAGGAAAGGTAGCCATTAATTGTCTTTGTCCAAAGTTTGGTTCAAATTTCATAAGTCTACATAAAGGCAGATTTCTCCATTTTTATTTTGTGTGGGTATTAGGTTGGATACCCAATAAGAATGATGAACTAAGAAAATTATACCAACTAATAGTAATTTACAGACCATTTTCTGTATCAAGGGTTTCATAGTTGGGTTAATCATTCTCTAACTCTATCTATATGGTCTTTGTTCTGGATTGAGGGGGATAGTGTGAGTGATCACTCTTGGGTCGAAGACCTTAAGGTATCCATAGGCTAAAACAATCATGTCCTTATATCTCAAAATAAGTTTTTTCAACTACTCTAGCTCATATTTTATCCAGTCAAGGCCCATATTGATCATCTATGGGGTTTTTGATGAACTGAGGTTGAGGAGATGACATTTTTGTCCTTTTGACTTAAGCCTCATGGTTTGGAATGTGGGATCTAAATTTTCAAATGCTCTTTCTAGTGAAATCATCCCCTTTGGGATCTCATTTTGATGAATATTAAGGACCTCATCTTTATCTAGTTCATTACCAAGATTTTCCCTGTCTACCTCATTAATGATCTAAGTTTCAAATACCCCTGTGTTATTAAGGAATTATATTATTTTCTATTCATATTCAAAGATCTAAAATTTCATCATATTTTTGGGGATAGATGGGTAAGGGATAAGTTCCATAGACAAACCATATAATTGGGCATCATCTAGGGGGTTAAGCTCATTATTATAGAGATAAGTGAGTCAACATCTTGGTTTTATTACCTAAGGATAGGGATGATGTTGAACACACTAAACATTTGAATAAAGTCCTAATATCAGTGCTTATATCTTCTAAGGTATTATAATTGACATTGAAATTTATTACTGATCTAGTTGAATACCATCTCAGAGTCATTGAGAATTCTAAGTTTGTTTCCTTTATTTCAATGTTAACTGTAATCCTAGGATTAATGCTTCATATTTTGTTAGATTATTTATGCATGAAAACTATAGCCTATATGATGTAAGGTAATTATTCCCTTATGTATCTATTAACATAATACTAGCCACACTACCTTGTTTATAATGAGACCCATCTACATAGAGAGACCATAGGCCTGGTAAGTTTGACTAGTTGTTAGTTGTATCTCTATTTAGTTTCATATTTAATGTATATATTCCCTAGTCTAAGGATGTTA
Organism: Torreya grandis; assembly: GCA_037957365.1. Lineage (NCBI taxonomy): Eukaryota > Viridiplantae > Streptophyta > Pinopsida > Cupressales > Taxaceae > Torreya > Torreya grandis. The sequence continues at coordinate 73,722 of JARHVA010010488.1, read as the reverse complement.
GGTTCATTTTTTTATTTATAACATTGTACTCAATTATTGTTTGCTTCATGTAAGGCAATCTATCTACCCTAATTTTATTAGCTACCCCTCTACATATGAGATAATTCCATGGCCATATACCCATTTATGGATTTAGACCAATTTCTACCAAGGAACATGTTATAGGCCTAAAAAATACTGCCACCTAGATGTCTATGAAGTGTTGAATCCTAGGTTTTAATCTAGTTGTGTGTGGACATTATAAGCTTGCCTACCACTTTGAACTTAGACTTGTATAGTTGAACCACTACCTTATCCAACTTCATAGGGAGTAAGCCTATTTTTTTGCAGATGCCTACTAGCATCATGTTGGTTGAAGCTCCTGAGTCTATTAGGTAATTATGTATGGTTTTCATGAATAGTCTGATGGTCAAAAGGAATGGATGCACCTCCATATTATTCTTATAAATGAGCACATTGGTGTGGGCCACTTTATAATTTTCATGGGTGGGTTGAACTAACTTATTAGTTAAGTATTTTATCATAAAATCACATTGCTTTATGATTTGAACAAGTTCATGAAGCATGATGTTGGATTTTGTCTTCTTCATATCCTCCACTATATTATAGCCTATTTTACTTTGAATATATGTGGTTTCCATGGGATATTTATGTTTTTAAGGATTAAGAGGTGGTGGGTCACTCCTAACATTCTGGTTAGATGGGGTTACACCATTATTTAGGAAAGTTGAGGTGGTGAAGGGATATTGTGGTTGCCTTTTCCTAAGGGAGTAGTTACTCTTTTAGAACTAATGAAATGCCTTCACTTCACTAATACCCTATTTTGGCTTATTTTCTTCTTAACCTAGGAATTCCATGGTTTCTAATACCATGATAGTGCTAGGGGCTTTTATAGTGCCATATGATTTTGGGTGATTTGGAACCACCTCATATTCTTCCATTTCCTTCTAGAAGATCTAAAAGGCACAACTAAACTTTGTGTAGTCAAGTTCCCCATTGGCCATTATGTTATGCACTCAACACCAGTTAGGCAAGTCTATCTCAAAGATATTAATTTTTGGCAACCTATCAGGTGATGGTTCTAGGGGATCGTGACGATGGTTGTAGTTCCTATTTGGTCTTGATACATGATTTTTTTGTTACAAATCTCTACATTATAGTTATTCATCTTTATTTTTAGTCCAAGGAAATTATTTTTTATTTTGTGTACCATTAAATGACTAACATCCAACACATTCTTTATAGACTTTTGGGGTATATTTTTGGTATTATTAGCTACTACTAATGTTATTTGGTATTATAGTTGAGGAGTCTTTTCATGGCTCCCTAGGTAAAGAAAACCCAACTATTGGTTTCATGTGGAATGACATAGTGAGATTTAATGCATTGCAGGTAATGGCTGAAGCATTGAGATATTCTAATTAGCATTAGGCAAGAGGATCAATATAGGCATCTATGGTTACACATTAGGAATGGGGGCCATCATAAGGCCTTGGGGGTTTAATTTCTATATCTATCTTGATGGATTCTACATAATCTATGGGTAGGTACACTATTTTTGTATCTCTTCTTAGAAACATAGTCATCCAAGGGTCCAAGTCATTCTTATACATTTCAAGTGTTAGTTAGGGTTTAGGTTAGTAGAGCATGGTAACTAGATAATACATCTTTTGAAACCTAATGTTGAAGTTCTTGATAGGATTATTGGGATCCCATTTAATACATGAAAATTATTGGTACAAGACACTAGGGTCTATTAATTTCCTAAATTGGGAAAGGAAGGTAATACTAAAATGGTCCCAACTAGGGATCAAGTCCTTGAATAGATTGAAGAACCAGTTATATGTTGAGTCTATCAACATGAATGGGAAAAGACTACATGCCACGTACTCATGTTATATATTCAATATCCTTAGGGGATTTTTATAAAAGGTCACATGTTCTTAGGTAGTCCATCCTACACCAAGAGTGAAATAGGGAAGATACCTTTTAGAATTTCTAGGTAAGTCATAGACAACTCCCAAGATGTTAATGGTTGAGCCAGTCAACCAAGCCATCTTGGGTGGTATATTTAGGAGGGGTTAAGTGATCAAACTAGTTTTAATCATGGTAGGCTTGGGTCTTCTAAGGAATAGCAAGGGGGAAACCACCTGCTGGCCACAATGGGACCTAGCTCTAGTTATAGGTGAACTAGTCTCTAGGATGCTTCATAAATAAATAGTAGTTAGTATGTTATTACTAACAAGTATGATTTCAAACAAGTCAATACTCAACAGACTAATTCTTGGTGCCTTCCTTTTCATCTATTATTTTTGGGTGTGTTTCAATCACACAATAATGGAGAGAGTGTAAATGGGGGACACAAAATTTAATCAATAGACTACTCTTTTAGGGTTTGGGTCCTATTGAAAATTAAAATTTTTATGGAAATGAATCATCCCTTTTACCTATCACAAAGGTTAAATTGGAATTATACTAGTCTAAAATTAAATTTCTAATAGGTCACAAAGGATCTAAAATATACACAAGGGGTTTTTAAATGTTCTGAGAATTAATAAGTAATCCAAATCCTAAAGCATTTTTCATTATATATTTTATAAAACAATATTCTCTATAAAACAAGAGGATATAGATATAAATACTTAATCAATCATGTCTGATAGAGAAGATCTATGATTAAGATAATATCTTGAAGGAAATATTTTTGTTCCTTATAAATATTTCTACTTTACTCAAATACCTTTTAACTTCATGAAAAAACCTCAAAAAATATCAAAATAAAAGTAAGACAAAGACTTAAAAGATACAAATAAAATGTTATAATCAAAGCCAAAGAAAGAAATTATAATAAAAACTAACATAATCACTCAAGGAGATAAAAAATAAAAAATGATAAAATAACTAAATAATAAATTAATCAATTCAAAGTCTAAACATAAATAAAACAAAATTAATAAAGAACTTAATCTAAAAGCTTTTAGAAATAAACTAAGACTAAACAAATTTAGAAATAAATTTAGATTAAATATCTCAAACAATATTGATAATAAATTAAATCTAAAATAAATATAAATAAAAACTAATTATAAATTAATCAATTAATCTACGATTAAACTAAAATAAATAAATGAATAAATAATGTAGAAAACAAAATTAAGATTTAAACTAACAAACATTTATAACAAATAAAATAACTATTTAAGAAGATTAAGAAATATAATAAACACATAATTTAGATTAAATGAAGCCTAATCAAAAGAGAAACTAATTGTTCTAATTTAAAGTGTTACCGAATTAACAAGTAAAAAAATAAATAAAATGAAAAATAAAAATAGAAGATTACGAGTCTATAACAAAGTCATCTTAGAAAAGATAAATAAATTTTTATTGAGAAATAGAATATTAAGTAAAAAAATAATTGATATAAAAATCAAATAATCTGAATGAATCAAAAACATGTCACTTCAAGTGATGTATTCATCAATATTCATGTCAAGTAGTTCAGATTCTGCTCATATGACTATAATTTTGCAATCATCATAAGATGTTAAACCTAGCAGCTTTTAGATAATAAATTTATAAATTAAACAATAAAACTTGGGTATACCTATGATAATTAAGAATTATACTTAATCATTAGAGAATGTGCCCTTGATCTATCTACAAAAATTGTTTTATCTCAGAGATGATGCATAGAAAGAAGTATTATGATGAACTTTGAAGTAAATCAGAATCTTCAAAAATACCTATGTAATGTTTCTCCCTTTGAAATATTACTTTGATATTCTTATAAAATCCTCCTCTCAAGAGATAGTTGAGGATTAAGTTATAACTAACCTTATTTAGTTATTACTTAATTCCTAATTGACTTTAATTAAGTCAATAAAATTTTAGGTATGACTTAAATTTATCTAAAACATTTTAAGAATTACTTTAAAGAGAAAAATCAATATTTTATAGACCAAGGGTACAGACTATAACTAGTTGGGGACCCATAGACAAGACATCTAAACAAACTTATTATGAAAAATATTTAAAAATAACCTATCATTTAAATAAAAATACTACATCTACCATTATCCATATGCATTATATATAAGTCCATATACATTCCACATCAAAATTATCTAAGTATCTAAATATTATAGAACAACCATCAAATCAAGTTTAAATAATATCAAAATATTATAAAATATCTAGTAATGTATCAAATAATAAAATTAAATAGCTCTGAACCTTGTAATCCTCATCTAAATCAGAAAGCATCTCTATCAATGGATAACCTTTATCTATCAAATATTCCTTGTAGCTCATAGTAATGGCTAGAAACTTAATTAATTTTATAGCATCCTCATTATCTCTGTTGTATACTTCCATATTAACCTTCTTTACCATCCTGGTGATGGTTGGTGACACCAAAGGACTAATTTATTATCTTTTGTGATTAAGTGACACCATTCTTTCTTATTCAATTAGGTGATGAATAAAATCAACAAGGCTCAATCTTAAATAAGTTTCTATAGGATTTACTAGTCTAGGCAAAGGGCTTTTATGATTCAATGGCATAAGGGCATGGAAATACAACTTAGCAACTTATTACATGTTATTTTTAGGTAGTTATTTATTACATTGAGGTGAATGATAAGAAACTGATATGTGCTTTGATTTTAGGGCTATCTGCATTCACTATGTTAAGCCACTTAGATTCCCACATCCATGAGAATGGGCTCTCCAATATGGTCTCCTTAGCCTATGTTTTCCTCTATTCACAAGGTTTAATGGCAAACCATCTAAAACATCTCATAAAGTAGGATGTGAAGTATCAAAGTGAATAGACATCCTAGTTCCCCTATTAAAAGGTCTTCAAAAATTTCTACCATGCCCTCTACCACTAAAAAAGTAGCCTCTAGTGGTAAAAATATGAGAAGATGAATATCTTTGTCCCAAGATTGGTTAGTTATCCATACATTACCATGAGAATTATTTGAATTAGGAGGTGTTCAACCTAACATTTTTGAAACAAATAAAACAAATCAAACCTTGATTTCCTCTTTACAAAATTATTCCCAACATATATAAATCCATATAAATTTTAATAAACAGATTAAACTTTGAAACCTTATGCATCAATGTAGTCTAAAAAATTATCAATAATTTACTAATGAAGTCAATGTAAACAAATTTTCCTAAAACCTCCTTGAACAAACATCATTATTATGATAAATGACCAATAATTTAAAAATAAAATAGTCAATGATTAAAACCAACTAATATACACTTCCACTTAAACCATTGATCTTTCTTTTGAAACCATTATCAAATAAATCTACCAACTGTTAAAATTAAAAATAAATATCACACTACCAATAACTATGAATAACAACTGACCAAAGCTTAATTTTGCTAATTGAAAAAAACTTCCTTTTCAACTTTGATGGCTAGACCAAAATTCAATTATTTCAACCAAAAAATATAAATCCTTTGTGATGTCAAGTCTGAATCTCAAAACCATTCAAAAAAATCCTTCATGTTGATTTTATCATCAAAAATTTCAACTATACAAAGTACTACTTAAACCTATTATTAACATGAAAATTTGAAGAATCATATTCAACTACCATATATCTTCAAATAGACAACAGAACTAAAATATTAAAAATTGAATTTGAGTATCTTTTCAAAAACATCCAACACATAAAACCAAAAATCATTATATTCATCTTGCCATAATGTATAATCCAATATAATATATTCATCTTGCCATAAAATTTCCCTAATTGATAATGACTACTATAACATCATTATTATTCTCAACTTATCAAAAATAAAAATAATATTTATCTTGAAAAACTTAACACCCAAAAAAATTATGTTTAATCTGATTCAAACCAAACAAACATTCCAATTTTATGAAGCAAATAAAAATGATTTTGACTCGATAGACAAAACCCTAATAGATATCAAACAAGTCAATGAATACCATAAATATTTCCAAACCCAACTAAGAAAATACCAAATCTGAGAAGTAGATAAAATATGGTAAATATTTATCAAAACCAATCAGACATCAAATTTCAAAATTATTTCATCAAACAAAAAATGGATTTCAAATAGCACAACAATCATCATCCAAACATAACGAAGACAAATAAAAATTTTATTTCAAAAAACCATCAGAATTGTTATACCAACTTGCTCACAACCCAGTATTAACAAAAACCATCCCACTCTTCCAAATATCTCTACATAATCATTGATAATTAATCTAAAACAAAAAATATACCAAGCATAAACATTCTAGAACTAAAAATATTAAAAATCTATAAAATAAAAAACCTAATGATCCTTTTTAAAATACATATATCATCTTCAAACAAACAAGTAAAAGAACATTACCAAAGTTTCTATTTTTCATATTTGTAACTGATAGGAAACACACCAACAAAATATTTTTTTTAAGAACCAAATATCAATAAAACAAAAAAATGATCATGCATTCAAAATATTTATCATATTTTCCACACAAAAAACCAAACTACACACCTTTGAACTGAAACTCAAATCAACAAGATACTTTGAATATACATGCCATACTCAGAATTCATGCATGAAAAATAAATTCAAACATAACTACATGCCTTTCCATTTATTAATGAATTTAGTCAAACATTATAAAATAATATTCACCATTTAAAACACCTATTAAAGATGATAAATAGTATGAAGAACTCACTCACATCTGCAAGTTTCACTACAAACCCAAATATCTTATCATTTCAAGAATTTCACCACCAAAATTTTGCTTATACACCCAGTATTTGTCAAGAATGTCCATAAATGAAATAAAAATACCTTCAATATTACTTGGAACCATAGTTAATTCTAGTGCTTACATGCCTCATCCACATTGGATGATGAGCTATAAGTGCTTGCACCAACTAAATTAGTATTTTATCAAATTTAACTATAACTAAGACTTTCACCAAATTGACTACTAAATTTTCCTTGGTGATGCACACACTTCATGATTTAAATACCTTAAATTACACAAGTTGTGAATATATCTCCAAATTATTTTTCAAGTCCCTAAACATTTATTCCACACTACTTGTCTAGAAAAATGTTTAACCCAAGTTTTGAACCATAGTTAACTTTAAAGACTTTATCACCTAGGTAGAATTCTACCACCCTAGGTTCACTTTCCATTTCACATAGGTTGATTAATATTTAATCTTTTATAAATAACACCTTTTAATTTTTAAGATATTTGACCCCCAATATAACATAGCTTACAAATTATCTTTATAGGTCCCTCACACTTAAACTTAGATCATAGGTTAGAATCATTAGGTTTTAATATATATATATATATATATAAACATTTTCACTTATGTAAATATAAATAATTTTATCTTATATTGAACTTAATAATATTTAAAAAAGATTTTGATGATCAATAAACCATCTATCAATAAAATTGCACATCCAACCATGATTGATTACAACTCTAATCATAAATTACTCTATAAAAAATACTCATTAGATTCATAAAATCAAAGAAATATTTTCATGCCACTTCCATTATATCCTCATTTTTAATTAAATCCATAAATTATTTTGAAACCACTTTAAAATGAAAAGTAATATTTCATAAAATGTAAAGATCATAATAAATACTATGATAACAATGTATATTCAAATGGTTTAACGAACTAGGACCCCCATTTAACAGTCTTAAATATTATGACAAAGTTGTCAATATGGAAAACTCATTTCATAACTCTTGTCTTAAAAATTAAAAAGAGGGGGTGTCAAAAATAGGATCAACATTGGTGACCTTACTAGCTAATTTCAAAAATGAAATAAAGTAACAAAAATAAAAATTTTCCTATTAAATAAAAAACACTTGAGAGTGTGATCCAAATAAATCACTTATCAGGTAGCTACACATGAACCCATTTATTAATAAAATATTTTAAGGGATGAAGTGCTTAGTTATCATGGCATAGAGAAAAGGATTGAATAGATAGATAATTTTGGCCTGGAAAAGCAATTAAATGCAAATGTCTTAAATACAAATTCTCAAAACAAATATTACTTAAAGCACATTAATAACCAATTTAAATTTATTTATAAATAAAAAACTAAACTATGTCATGTAAACCTTCTTACCATGATTGTATTCTTACATAAATACAAAAATTTCCATGTAATTTTCTTCATGTTGATGAATATCTTACTAATGCAACCACATTTGATCCAATTAAAAAAAAACACAAACACAAACTAAAGAAACAAAGAAAAATAAACCAAAATGGAAACCAACAAAGAAAGAACTATTGATGAAATAATTTTAAATGATGCCTATTGACTAAATAATGCATCCAATTCCCTTCCAAATACTGTAAGTGAAAAGCATTTTTCCTAAGTATAGTATAAATCTTATATGGTCCCAACCATAGTGAATCAAACTTTTGATGCTTACCTAGATCTTCGTGGGCTTTATCCCAATAAAATACAAGATCTCTGACTTTAAATGTTTTCTTAGAAACCTTTTTATCAAAAACATTATTTAATTTCTTTTTAGCTTCTTCTAACTTTTTCAAAGCAGTAATCTTAATTTCATCTAAAGAAATTAGATCACTAAGTCTTTGCTCAATTAAATTTATATCTTCTAATAAATATTGCAAGGTAGTATGAGTAGATAAGATTTGTAGCTCTATAGATAAAGAATCTTCAAAACCATAAGTTATAATTTAAGGAGAATATCTTATAACTATCTTTAAAATTGTATGATCAACCCATAATGCCTCAAAAATATTAAGATGTCAATTATTTTTACTGTCAAAAATTATTTTCTTCATAATAGAAATCAAAATTTTATTCATTGATTCAGCTTGTCCATTCTCTTGAGGGTAATATTTAGATAAATGATTATAAATAATAGAATATTTTCCTAAAAATTATAAATATTAATTTGAAACAAATTAAGGACCATTATCCAAAACAATTTATAAGGTACATCAAATCTAGAGAAAATATAATTTTTAAGAAATGAAATAACTTTTGATGTAATAGAAATTTTTAACATTTTTGCTTTAGTCCTTTTTTTAAAGTAATCGGTCATAGTAAGTATATATCTATGGCTAGTGGAAGAAGGAGGATGAATGTATGATATAAAATTTATTCCCCATTTAGTAAATGATTTTTTAGGAATTAATGGATTCAAAGGCATTACTGGTAATTTAACCCTACTGACAAATAATTGATAGGACATGCAAAAACATACCAACTTATAAGGACATTGAAACAATGTATGCCATAAATAATATGCACACAAAATTTTATAAGTTGTATTTTTTGCAGCATAATGACCACCAAACTACCTTCATGACATCCCCTAAGTACTGTTTGAATTTGATAATGAGTAAGACATCTTAACAAAACTCTATCACAGTTTCTATAAAACAAAAAGTTTTCAAGCAAGCAGAATTTTAAAGCTTGCACTCTTAATGTTCTCCTTTGTCTTTTATCTAAATTTTTAGGATAAGTCTGATTTTTAAAATAATACATAAGGTCATGGTACCAATCATCTTCAACTATTAAGTAGTCCCAAACCTAAACAATTTTGAAAAATCAGCAACCTTCATTAACTGAAAATGAGGTTTTGTATTTAATGAATCATCAATAGATAAAAGTAAAACATTAATATTAGAAGAAGTATTTTCAGCCAAATATTTTTATAATTCATTTCCTTTAATTTTTTTAGAAACTTTAAATTCAAGGTAAGTCTCTTGGATTCTTAAAATCCACTTCGCCAACCTTCCTTGAATATTAGGTTGTTTTAAAAGATAATATTTAAGATAGGTATATTAGATCTTATGATAACCTTATTTGCTATCAATAGATGATGAAATTTAGTTAATGAAGAAACTAAAGGTTAAAAAAAATCAATAAGAGGATACTTGATTTGTGTATCTTTTAAAACCTGACTCATATATCTGATTGGTTTTTCATCATTATTTTTATCTTGTTGTGTGATTAGAGTTCCTATAACCTTTTTTGATGTGTTATCATAAAGAATAAAATACTTTGAAAAATAAGGTTTATCAAGCACCAGTGCATTCACAATAATATTTTTCACATTGTTAAAAGTAGAATTAACTTATGCATCCCACCTATATGACTAGTTTTTCTTGAGAAAAATCTATAAAGGATTTGATTTATCACCAAAATCTAATAGAAATTTATATAAAAAATATATTTTTTCTAAATAAATACCTAAGACCATACTGATATTAAGGTGGTTTTAGTTATTTTATTATTTTAACACATTCAGGATTGATCAAAATCTCATATTTAGAGATAATATGTCCTAATAATTTGCCTTCAATAATAACAAAAATAGATTTATTAAGATTCATAGAAATACCATATTTTCTACATCTTTGAAATATTTTACAGAAATGATTTAAATATCTATTTATCTTTTTTGAATGAAATGTAAGATCTTCTAAATATATTTTCATGAGAATGTCAATTAAATCATCAAATGATACATGTATTTATTTTTAAAAAGTTGCACCTACATTCATAAGACCAAAATACAATCTATTAAAAGCTAAAGTTCCTTTTTGAGTTGTGAAGGTTGTCTCATGCCTATCATCTAGATTGACAAAAATTTGGTTATAAATAGAAAATTCATCAAGCAAAGACATCATTTTAGATCCTATAACTTATTTTAGAATTTGATCGATGCTTGGAAGAGGGAAATTATCTTTTACACCACCCCTATTAAGGTCTCTAAAATCTACACAAAGTCTGATATCTCTAATATTTTTGTGCATAGGTACTATATTTACCACCCATTCAAAATATGTTATAGGTAAAATGACACCACCATAAAGTATTTTATCAAGCTCTTTGTTGATGGTGTCTTCCAGTGAAGTGATTATCCTTCATATTTTATACCTAATAGGTTTAATAGGAATATTGTGTTTTATAAAATTAGTATCATACCTTTTAAAATATTTATAATACTAGATAGAAATATCAATAAAGTTTTTTAAAAGTTTAATAAATTTTACCTTCTCATCAAGAGTACATTGAATTCCTAAGTAAACAAACTTGGGTTCTTCTTCAGTTCCAAGATTTATTGAAATAGTTTCTCCAATAATTCTCCTATAAGGTTCATCAATATGTGAGATTTGAGGATGATCTTATGGAGTAAACATGGATTCCAAACTCACTAAACTAACTAATAACTTATTAGAATTTAGATATAAATAATCTCCACAATTAAGAACATAATCATCACTATCAAAATAATTGCCTTTAATAAAGGCATCAATATGTTCATCACAATAAAAAATAGGCCAATTTTCATTTAAATTTAGAATTTTAGGTCTAAATTTTTTTTATAAATGAAAACTCAATAATAGGCTCTAAATCATTTATGGTAGGATTAGAAGAAAAAATAAGTTACTCTACTCACATATTAAATTCTCTAAGAATATGAGAAATATTAAAAGTGTTAGGTTGTGGAGCTAAAAGCTTCACTGATGCAGACATGGAGAAGGCCATTGGAGGGGTTGCTGAAGGTTGCTGAGCGTCAGAGCAACCGGCGTCAGTCTGATCAGCCGACGTCGGCAGGATAGTGAAGATAAGCAACCGATGTCGGTCAGGGATCGGCCAACGTCGGTCACCTCCAGGCGGACAGGGACCGACGTCGGTCGCCTGTGTGGTTTGACTGCGAGTTTATTACAGGCAGTTAGCTAACGAACCAAGTGTTTGCATGATGAGATCTATTTTTAGACTGAGAGCTACGGATCTAATTATTATAATTAGATGTCTAATCATCGTTTAGATGAGATCTATATAATAGACTCATGGTTGTATTGGAAAGGTGTTCTAGTTTGAGTTGAGCAAAGTTAGCTCCTTCTGTGTGTGAGGTGAGCAAGGGTGTTCCTCCTAGTTCCACAGCAGTACCAAGGTGGGTTCTGGTTTTGGAGAGTCAGCAAGATTCTTCAGGTGTGTAGGATCTTGGTCACAGGTGCATGGCCTATATAGGATATCTACATGGTAAGTAAGATCGTTGATCTGCAGGTGTATGTGTGTGCAAGGTCAAGGTTCACAGGTGTGCAAAACCAGGTTGATTTGCAGGTGTGCAAGATCAGATAGGACAACAACACAACAGGGAGCAGTATCAGGCAGGATCTACTTGGAGTACAGGTGTGTACTCAGATAGTGTAAAGAGGAAGGCATGGGAGTTCCTTCCATAAGTATGGTCTGTTGAATTGCAGGTTGTTGCAGGTTCATGGGAGATCTACTTAAAGTACCTTGAGTACTTGTGGAGTACATGGAGTACTTGTGGAGTGCGTGGAGCACTTGTGGTGTGCGTGGAGCACAGGAGGTGAACACCAACTCTGTGTTTGAGTTGTGTGTTGGGACCTAAGAGAGAGAGCTTTGGGGAGAAGATTTACTGTTCACTTGAGGTGTGGTAAACCTCTGTAAGGTGGTGGAGAAGAAGTGGCATCTTCTTTATTGTATTCTTTTCTATAAAGTGTTAATACAAGTTGTGTATTGTCTCTCATATCATGTGTTATTCTAAATTCTAGTTACTTGGTGAATCTGGTTAATTTCCACATATTAAGTTGCTTGGTTTGGTAATCATATTTTGCTCTTTTGGTGGAGCAAGATCCTAACAAGTGGTATCAGAGCTTTTGGTTGGGATACTAACAGATTGGTTTAAATCTGGGTAGTGTGTTTTGATTACAGGTCACTCTCAGGGGTTTCTAATTGAGTGGGAGTAGAGCAATGGCAGATGAAAGTAAGCTAAGAATGGAAGAGTTGAAAAGCACAGATGGTCACTTACGGTCCCATGGAAAGAAAGAGCAGGGAAAAGATTATTGTTGGTTGGTAGCAGATCAGCATGAAGGAACTGAAGAAGTAGATGTTGTAGGTCATGTGGCATAGGATGCTCTGGGAGGTTTCTTGGATAAAGTTGAATCTTGGATAAAAGATTCGGTTGCCTCTTTCCATGCAGCCCCAGGTAGAGGAGCTGGTGAGCCTTGCCAAAGAATTGGCAAAGGGGGAGTGAAGCTGAAATTGCAGGCGGCCAACACACAAGTGTTGATGAAGGTCATGCAGGTCCCAGGTTTGCAGATATGGCTAATTTCTTCAGAAAGTTTGGGTGATGAGAGATGCACAAGAACTCTCACAGCGGATGCACTTGAATTAGCTGGTGGTAAGAAAACAGGTACTCTTTATCTACTTGTTTATATTATTGATTCTTCTTATGTTGTAGAGACGTGGCTTCGTAGGCTTGGTCACATGAGCAGGAAGGAGATGCATGTTCTTAAGTGGAAGACAGATATATTTGACAGGCTTAAGAACTGGAAAGCCCTGGTGTACTTGGAGGAGATGGCAGACAGAGACCAGTGGATGGTGTTAGATACTTCTGAGCAGAGCAGTTTGGACATGGGTTTTGATTCAAAGGAGCTCACAGGTAAAAATTCATCACTCACAGGTGAACACAGGTACCGGCGTCAGTCAGGAAGAACTGGCGTCGAACAGACATATGCCGATGTCGATCATGTGCAGATCGAAGCCGGTGATGTCGAGCAGAGTAAGACCGACATCGGTAGTAGGTAAGATCGATTTCAATCAGGAGGACCGACGTCGGCAGCAGGGACACCGATGTCTACAGGGTTGGTAGTCAGGGACAAACGCATGGGAACTGATGTCGGTCAGATGCAAACTATAGAGTGACCGAGGTCGGTCACTGTAACAGATTTTGGGTGGACAGCGAGCTATCAATGAGTCTCAAACATCCATATGGAGGACTGAAGATGTAAGTAGGCCCTCAAATTTGTTGTTCCTCTTCTTTATACTCGTTGCTGATTGTAGAGCAGGAAGGATCCAGGAAACAGGTGTGAGCTCAGCATGGATGAGGATGTGATTCCTTGGAGGAGAACCAAACAGGTGTTTTTGGTAGGATTGCCAGCAGGAAGAAAGCACAAAGATGAATGGATACCTTAGTTGAAGAATAGAGTGAACGAACACATGAGATAGAAGACCAGGTATATGGTCTTGAGGAGCTGTAGGACAGTGGTACAGGTTTTGACAGGTGGAGGACGAAGCATGGCTTCAGTCAATGTTAGGGTAACTACTGTGGTTTGTCTTACCAGGTGGATGATGAGTCGCGACATCATTCTATTGCTATATGTGGATGGTATTTTTGTTAGCAGGATTGTACATACAGGGTTTTGCTGAGCTAAGGGTAAGATTAGTTCAGTGGCATGTCATGAGGAGTTTGGAGTAGTGAATTTTTTTGGCATGGGAGACATGGAGATCATAGGTTGATTTTGTCTCCAGTGGGAGCTGATGTGAATCAGGTGTTGGCGAGGTTTAGGATGCAGAGCTGGAGCACACTAAGGGCTAGACAGGTACAGTGTTTGAAATCACATGAGGTCTGGTATAGACCTGAGTATTCCCATGCAGTGAGAGCTGTCAGAGAGTTAGGAGCCAATTCGGGGAAGTGGATTCTCAGGTATTTGAGAAGGGACCAGCAGCAGGTATACATGCAGGGTCATGACTTCACTACACGTGTTTGTAGGTTTGGATGTGGCAGGATACTCAGATGACAGGAGGTACATCACAGGTTGTATGGTGGGTTGTCTTCAGGATTGATCTTGAAGAGGGATACAAACCAGGAAACAGATTAGATGGAGTATAGGTATAGATACAGTGCAGCTATTTATCTCCAAGTGGGAGATTGTTAGGTTGTGGAGCTAAAAGCTTCACTGATGCAGACATGGAGAAGGCCATTGGAGGGGTTGCTGAAGGTTGTTGTGCGTCAGAGCAACCGGCGTCGGTCTGATCAGCTGACATCAGCAGGATAGTGAAGATAAGCAACCAACGTTGGTCAGGGATCAGCCGATGTCGGTCACCTCCAGGCGGACAGGGACCGACGTCGATCGCTTGTGTGGTTTGACTGTGAGTTTATTATGGGTAGTTAGCTAACGAACCAAGTGTTTGCATGATGAGATCTATTTTTAGACTGAGAGATGCGGATCTAATTATTGTAATTAGATGTCTAATCATTGTTTGGATGAGATCTATATAATAGACTCATGGTTGTATTGGAAAGGTGTTCTAGTTCGAGTTGAGCAAAGTTAGCTCCTTTTGTGTGTGAGGTGAGCAAGGGTGTTCCTCCTAGTTCCACAGTAGTACCAAGGTGGGTGCTGGTTTTGGAGAGTCAGCAAGATTCTTCAGGTGTGTAGGATCTTGGTCACAGGTGCATGGCCTATATAGGAGATCTACATGGTAAGTAAGATCATTGATCTATAGGTGTATGTGTGTGCAAGGTCAAGGTTCACAGGTGTGCAGAACCAGGTTGATTTGCAGGTGTGCAAGATCAGATAGGATAGCAACACAACAGGGAGTAGTATCAGGCAGGATCTACTTGGAGTATAGGTGTGTACTCGGATAGTGCAAAGAGGAAGGCATGGGAGTTCCTTCCATAAGTATGGTCTGTTGAATTGTAGGTTGTTTTAGGTTCATGGGAGATCTACTTGAAGTACCTTGAGTACTTGTGGAGTGCATGGAGCACTTGTGGTGTGCGTGGAGCACAGGAGGTGAACACCAACTCTGTGTTTGAGTTGTGTGTTGGGACCTGAGAGAGAGAGCTTTGGGGAGAAGATTTACTGTTCACTTGAGGTGTGGGAAACCTCTGTAAGGTGGTGGAGAAGAAGTGGCATATTCTTTATTGTATTCTTTTCTGTAAAGTGTTAATACAAGTTGTGTATTGTCTCTCATATCATGTGTTATTCTGAATTCTAGTTACTTGGTGAATCTGGTTAATTTCCGCATATTAAGTTGCTTGGTTTGGTAATCATATTTTGCTCTTTTGGTGGAGCAAGATCCTGACAAAAAGCTTAACAACTTTCAAGTAAGGTCTAAATATTTTGAGTATATCGATGAAGATGCATTTGGTTTGTCTTATAATCTTTCCTTACCAATTCAAAATCTTTAAAAACTTCTAAATATTTTACATTCAATTCTATATCCTTTTCTAAACCAAGATATAAGGCTTCAAATTTTTCTATATTATTTTTAGTATCAAAAGATAACTTGTAGGCATAACAAAAAATATTACCTACAAGAGAAATGAGACAAATTCCTACACCACTTCTAGATTATGAACAAACACCATCAAAATATAAAGTCCATAAATTATTCTTTAAAAATGCATCTTATTATTGTTGTTCAGGTTCATCAAGAGTTAATAACTCATATGTACCAATGTAAGTTTCAATAGAAGTAATTGTTGGTGGTGTAGAATCAATAGGATTACTAGACCAATCTTCTCTTTGAATGAAAGCAATTTCATTTCCAATTGGAACTCAAGTAGTGTATTTTCCAACATATGCCCAGTTTCTTTAGATCAATCTCTACTCAAAATCATTGCATAATTACTAAGAATATCCAAAATTTGAACATTAGTCATACATCTTATTCTTTCATCTTATGCAACTTTAATTACAATTCCCTGAAACTTGCCATAGATTTTTGTTTGACATGAATCAAAACCTATAATTTTTCTATTATTAGTTCCATAAGAAATACTAAATTTATAAATGATTAAATTTTGGCATAATATTCTTAGATGCACCTGTATCTAAAATGTAATTATGTATAACTTTATCAGTAATTTTAATAGATATATAAAAAGGTGGTATATAATATTTAGGAGGATCACATATCTGAGCAAAAACTACTGATTGATTTTGTTTATTATTTTCTTTCTCCTCTTAAAATCTTAAAACATCTTTATCATTTGTATTTTTAATGGATTTATTAATTTTATCAAAATGTATAGGCAAACTAGAATCTTGCAATAATGAAAATCCTATTTTTATAGAAGACAAATCATCAATAATATTATAAGCCCTTACATCTAAATTATGAATATTTTTTTAGGCTTATATGATGTATATTGTGTGTTATTAAACCTATCGATAAAGGATCATTATGTTTAGAATTTACAACAATATTATCTAATGAATTATTCTATATATTATTACCTTTATCTTGATTTTGAGTAGAATTTTGGCTAGTTTTAGATATATTAGAATAATATGTTAATATAGTATTGACAACATAAGAATTTGTAGTTGTGATATCATCTAAAGATTCTTAAATCCCACACATGTTTATATTATCATCTAAATAAATTGAAATACTCTCATTTCTTTGAATATATCTCTTAAATTTTTGAACATATATGAAAGTATCAGGATCATGATCTAGTTCACAAAAATTGCAATAAATAAAATTATTCCTCAACTTTATTTTTATGAGAAAATGATGACTTACCCAATGAATATGGCTTATCATTTAATTTCCATTTGATGGTGACCAAATCATTACTAAAATTATGAATAGCTTTTAAAAAATTTGCATTGTCTAAATTTACACATGTTGAAGTTATATCATTAAAATCAACACATTTTAGTTTCTTTTCATAATCTATGAAGAAAGTTACATTTTCTTTGTAATCCATAATATATTTATCTTCAATAGACATTTTTTATTTTAAAGGTAACTCATTACAAAAATATAATCTTGATAACTTTTTAGATGGTTTAACATTAGGTAGAATTTTTCGATGCAATCTAGTAAATCTATTTATGAAACCATAAATAGTTTGACCAAGATATATCAAAATATTTAATAATTCATTTACTAGATCTAAATAATTTTTAGGTTTACTAAAACACAATTCTAACCAATCTTCAATATCTTTCCAAGTGCTAATAATGTTTTTGGAAGACTAACAAATGTTTAGTATGTTTTCCCTTCCAAAGTTTGTGATAAAACTCTAAGAGAAATTTTTTTGTTAAAAATATCAAGGGTAGCACAAATTAATTTTAAAACATCTAAATTATCTTCCCATGACTCACCAGGACTAATAAGAAACTTAAGGATATTGAGTCCCTTTAATGAAGGTAACTTAACTAGATGAGCACCAATATTAATTGGATTTTTATGAATCCAAGGATTGACTAGAGGCTATGCAATGTCTTCATCTAAACCATTATCTTCATCATTTGTTTCAATTTGGTCTCTATTGTTTTGAAGGCTTGTAATCAAATATCAAACTATTTATTATTGTACTTTTTCATCTTCCATCTAAATTTTCAACTATATTTATCATTTGATTAGATTGATTAGCAAGAATAATAAAATCTTCATGATGAAAAGAATCTGAAAGAAAATGAATTCTAGACCTAGGATTAGTGTGTGAAATTTCATTAGTATCTAGTCTAATTCTATTATTAGTTTCCTGAATATAAATATGATTTTCATATGTAAGTCTTGCATGAACATCACTATTTTTCTCTTCTTCTAATTCTTTGTTAAGTAATTCTATAATATGAAATAAATATTGATGTTTATTAGACTAATTAAAATGAGTCAAACTAGAAGTAATGTCAACTTGATATTAATTAATATCAACTAAATATTGAATAATAGGGTGTGGAACTCCAATGGTCATAAGAAATATAAAATAAAATAGACAAGAAGAATAAGGTTTATAAAAAAAATCCCTAGTAGAGTCACCAAATTTGTTGACGATTTAAAATGTTACATTAATGAATCATCCCTTTTACCTATTATTAAGGTTAAATTTGAATTTTACTAGTATAATAGGCCACAAAGGATTTAAAATATGCACAAAGGTTTTATGAATGTTCTGTGAATTGATAAGTAATCCAAATCCTAAACCATACTTCATTATATATTTTAGAAATCAATATTCTCTATAAAACAAGGTACATACTCTAACTAGGAGGAGGCCCATAGATAAGACAACATCCAAAACATTTTAAGAATTATTTTAAATATCAAAATCAATATTTAATAGACTAAAGGTATAGACTGTAACTGGGAGGGGGCCCGTAGATAAGACAACGTCTAAATAAATTGTTATGTAAAATATTTAAAAATAACCTAAGTCATTTAAATAAAAATATTGTATCTAACATTATCCATACGCATTATATATAAGTTCATATACATTCCACATCAAAATTATCTAAGTATCTAAATATTATCAAAGTACTACATAATCACCATCAAATCAAGTTTAAACAATATTAAAACATTATAAAATATCTGATAATATATCAGACAATAGAATTAAACAACTTTGAACCTTATAATCCTCATCTGAATCCAAAAGAATCTCTATCAGTGGATAACCTTTATCTATCAAATACTCCATGTAACTCATAGTAGTGGCCAAAAATATATTTAATTCTATAACATCCTTATTACCTTCATCATCTACTTCTAGCTTAACCTTATTTAACATCCTAATGATGTTGAAGGACTAATTTCCTATCTTTTACTATTAAGCAACACCATTCTTTCTGCTTTGAGAAAGTGATGAGGAAAATCAACAAGGTTCAATCTTGAAAAGGTTTCCATATGATTTACTGATTTAGCCAAGGGGATTTTACAATTCAATGGCACAAGGGCATGGGAATGTAACTTAACAACTTATTGCAGGTTATTTTTAGGTAACTATTCTTTATGTCAAGTTGAATGATAATAAATTAAGTTGTGATATAATTGAATTATTTTATACATTCTCTATGTTTAGCCACTTGGATTCCCATGTTTATCAGAACAGTCTCTTTGATATGATCTCCTCAGCCCACAATTTTATCTATTCATAAGGTTAACTAAAAAAGCATCTAAAACATCCTAGAAAGTAGGATCTGAAGCATCAAATTGAATAACATCATAGTTCCCCTATTAAAAGTCTTGAAAAAATTCTACCATGCCCTCTACCACCAAAAAACTAGCCTTTATTGGAAAAACTATGAGAAGATGAACCTTCTTTATTCCAAGCTTGGTTAATTCTCCATACATTACCATGAGAATTATTTGAATTAGAAGGTGTCCAACCTAACATTTATTAAACA
This sequence comes from Torreya grandis, assembly GCA_037957365.1. Classification (NCBI taxonomy): domain Eukaryota; kingdom Viridiplantae; phylum Streptophyta; class Pinopsida; order Cupressales; family Taxaceae; genus Torreya; species Torreya grandis. Next base: position 53,725 of record JARHVA010010488.1, on the reverse strand, counting down.
AATCAAACAAATAAAATATTTATTTCCTCTTTTAAAAATTATTCCAAACATATATAAATCCATGTAAATTTTAATAAATAGATTGAACATTCAATGTAGTCTAAAAAATGATCAATATTTTACTTATGAAGTCAAAGTAAAAACATTTGTGTAAAACCTCCTTGAAAAAACATCATTATTCTGATAAGTGACTAATAATTTAAAATTAAAATAATCAATGCTCAAAACCAACTGATATACAAGTCTGCTTAAACCACTGATCTTTCTTTTGAAATAATTATCAAACAAATCTGCCAACTGTTAAAATGAAAAATCAATATCACACTACCAATAATTATGAATAAGAATTGACCAAAGATTAATATTAATAATTGAAAAATAGTTTCCTTTTCAACTTTGATGGCTAGACCAAAATTTAATTATTTCAACCAAAATATATACACCCTATGTGATATTAAGTTTGAATCTCAAAACCATCTAACATAAATCTTTCATATCGATTTTGTCATAAAAAATTCAACTATAAAAATTAATACTAAAAGCCAATATTATCATGAAGCTTTGAAGAATCATATTAAACTAATGTGTATATCTTCAAATAGATAATAGAACTAAAATATCAAAAACTAAATATGAGTTTATTTTCAAAACCATTCAACATGCAAACCAAAAATCATTATATTCATCTTGCCATAAAATTTCCCAAATTTATAATGAATACCATGACATCATTATTATTTTTAACTTATAAAAAATAAAAATAATTTTTATCTTTGAAAACTCAACAACAACAAAAAAATCTATTTTATCCAATTTAAACCAAACAAACATTCCAATTTTATGAACCAAATGACAATGATTTTGAATAGACAGAGAAAACCCTAATAAAGATCAAATAGGTTGATGAATACCAAAAATATTTCTAACCCCAACTAAGGAAATACCAAATCTGAAAAGTAGACAACCTATGATGAGTGTTTATCAAGACCAATTAGACATCAAATTTCAACATTATTTTATCAAACAAAAAATGTATTTTGAATAGCATGACAATCATCATCCAAAGATAATAAATACAAGAAAAACCTTTATTTCAAAAAACCATCAAAAATTTTATACCTACTTGCTCACAACCAGTATTTCATGACCCAGTATTAACAAAAACCATCATGCTCTATGTAATATCTCTTCATATTCACTGCTAATCAATTTTAAACCAAAAATATGCCAAGAACATACATTTATAACTGAAAATCCTTAAAAATATTTAAACTCAATGATCCTTTGTAAATACATATATCATCTTAAAACAAACAAGTAAAAGAGCACTACCAAAGTTTCTATTATTCTTATTCATAATTGATAAGAAATACACCACCAAAATATTTTGTTTAAGACCCAAATATCAAAAAAATAAAAAAATAACATGAATTCAAAATAATTATCATATTTTCCACCCAAAAAACCAAACTACACACTTTTGAACTAAAACACAAATCAACAACATACGTCAGGTATGCATCCCATACTCAAAATTCATGCATGAAATATGACTTTAAACATAACTACATGCCTTTTATAATCTTAAATTACTTAATATATGTATTAAAACATTATCAAATAATATGTACCATTTAAAACACCTATTAAATATGATAAATAGTATGAAGAACTCACCTGACTCTACAAGTTTCACTGCAAACCCAAATATCTTATCATTTCAAGAATTTCACCACCAAAATTTTGCTTTTGCACCCAAGATTTTTCAAGAACCAAGATTTTTCAAGAATGAACATAACTAAAATAAAAATTCCTTTAATATTTATTTGAACTATAGTTACTTCCATTGCTTACGTTCCTCTTCCACATTAGATGATGAGTTATAAGTGTTTACCACCAACCAAATTAGCTTTTTATCAAATTTAGCTAAAACCAAGACTTTCCAAACTACCTACTAAATTCTCCTTGGTGGTGCACGTACTTTGTGATTTAAATACCTTAAATTTTACATGTTTTTAAATGGATCCCCAAATTATTATCCATATCCTTGAACATTTATTCCACACTACTTATCATCTAGAAAATGATTTAACCCAAATTTTGAACCATAGTCAACATTAAACATGTTGTCACCTAGGTGAAATTTTTCCATCCTAGGTTCACTTTCCATTTCATATAGTTCAATTAATATTTAATAATTTAGCAATAACACCCTTTATATTTTAAGATAATTGACCCCCAATATAACATAGCTTACAAAATGCCTTTATGGTTCCACCACACTTAAACTTAGATTATAAGTTAGAATCATTAGGTTTTAAAACAAAACAAAACCATAAAACATTTTCACTTATGTCAATATAAATAATTTTATCTTATATTGAACTTAATAATATTTAAGATAGATTTTGATTATCAACAAACCATTTATCAATCAAACTACACATCCAACCATGACTGATCATAACTCAGATCACAAATTACTCTATAAGAAATACTCATTTGATTCATAAAATTAAAGAACTATTTTCATACCACTTCCCATATATTCTCATTTTTCATTAAATCCATAATTTTTTTTGAAACCACTTTAAAATTTAGATTAATATTTCATAAAATGCAAAGATCATAATAAATATTATGATAATAATGCATATTCAAATCTTGTAATGAATTAGGACCCCTATTTAATAGTTTTAAATGTTACAACAAAGTTGTCAATATGGAAAACTCATTTCAAAACTCTTGGATTAAAATTGAAAAAGAGGGAGTGTTGAAAATAGGCTCAAAGGTCCCTACTAACAAGTATCCTTAAAAGAAAAGAGGCACTCCTTCTAACACCAACTATTGTTAAGTCCAATATCCTTAACTAAAATTGCTCATTAGATTGAACGTTTTCAAATATAATAGTGGGGAACATAGATGGAATTTCATCCTCTATTTTAGGACTAATTTGAAATTATCCCAGGGCATTGCTACAAATATTTAGCTTCATAATAGAGATTATGTGAAATAACCTCTGAGAGATGTAAAAGTCACCACCAGTGGTTCAATCCTAGTAACTGATAATGAAATGAGCGAATTAATCAAATATATTATTGGTGTTTAGTTACTTTTCTCCAAACTTATTAAACAAAAGGGAAAGGGTAGTTCAATTTACAAAACAAACACAAAAAGGGGAAGGGTAAGGCAATAAATAAAGTTTTTAGAACCATGTGAAATTAATGCTTTAGAAATTAGGTTAAAAACATCCAGCACAAGTATACCACTATGTACTAAGTCTCACCAAAATCTATAACTATAATTCCACATAATGGGAAGAGTCTAGGGAGCATCTTAAGAATTCTTAACTTATGAATCCTCACTAAAAGGAAATACTAGAAGTATACAATAAATCACACATAAAATTCCAAAATAACTTGCAGGTTATCACACTATTTATTAATATTGTGAGGAAAATGAAAGGAATTCACAAGATGTTTATGATAGGCAGACACATCATAAACATTGCATTCATAAGGTAACAAAGTCTTAAAGTAATTATTTGGGCATTACTATTCACTTAAACTAAAATGAAAGATGTTTTTTTTTAAATAGAACATATGTCACTTGAAAGAGATAAAATAACATTCATTAATATAACTAGTTCAATTACAAAGATCAATCTTGACTAAATCTTTAAAATCTAAAAGGGGTGAAGGAAATCCTAGGTGAAATCTTGGATTGATTTTGACGACACTTTAGAGATAAAAATTACCAACCTTCTAATTACAATACGAGTGAACTTTTATAGATAAGGATGTGATTCACCTCCAACTATCATCATATTCCCATCCTAGGCAAAGATGGCCACTCCTAGTGGTTACAACTGTATAATTCAAAAAAATAATAAAAATCCCCTTAATCCTACCCTAAAAATATCTATGGGGGACCACTTAACTGATATTTGTAAGTAGTTTGGAAGAGTTAGATCCAAACTTCATTAATGTTGCCTCCTTGGCTTACAAGACATTTACCATGAGGTCAAACTATCAATTTATATTGACAAGGTTCATCAGGGGATCTTTGAGGATCATCTTAGCTTGGGCTACCAATCTTTGGTACACATAGAGGGGAGCCTCCATTAACACTTGAAAATTTAACACCTGGTCAAAACTCACTATAGATTACATTGAAATCTTGAGAAACACTTGAGCTCACTCCTAATTTGCCTTGGCTACATTTTCTTTCTTGACCTAGTGTAAGTGACCTAGGTGGACCTCAAATTCACCCCTATCTAGCAGAGTTCCATCTATATGAAACAACACTAATATATTGACTTCTTTGAAATAATCCAATATCTTCCTTTTGTCATATTCTAGGGGCCCCATCACTATTTGGGACAAGGTGAACCACTCCTCCATTATAGTATTTATAGTCCTAATGTATGTCCAATACAAGCCCAAATCTAAAATGGGTATCAATTTGAACTCTGAGAACATGCCTTTATTAATCAGCATAGTCAACTTTTGGTATTTCCCATTAATTATGGTGATCCTCTATAGATAGTCCCAAGTTCACTGGATGAGTACCTATGTATCCTCCATAGTTCCTAACACTTTCCTTAGAGTGGAGAGAAGTTATAGGAGTACATCATTGATGTGCCCAATTAATCCAGAAGGGAAAGAGCTCTTGATTTAGGCCTCAAGAGTTCTAACCTAGATTTATATGTCCTTGAGAAGCTTCTCTGACATATCATGCATCAACCATAGAATTGAGATAGGGTCTCCTACCATTTTCTTCTCTCCTTCATGAGTCCTCACCTTTTTGAGAGAGAATAAGTCCTATTGGATTTTCTAGATCATAAGGTTTCCCTCTTTCATCAACTTATAGGTGAGGATCCTCTACATGCTCCCCATGGTGTAGTCAAAATCCCATTACACCTATGAGTTATCTTGCATCATCATTTATGGCACCTATGTTACCAAGACCATCCCTCAATTTTTAGGGGTTATATGTAATTTGGTATAGATGTTAGTGGTTGGCATAGGATGAGGTAGAGGCAGAATGAAGGAAGTGGAAAGAGTGAAAGATGAAATCAATGAAGGATGAGGAGGCATAGGGGTGTAAGGAATAAAAATTAAATATGAGGCCCATGAGAACATCTATACCTTCCATTTACTTTGGGTCATGCCCACCTTAGGGGAGATGACTTCCAAGAGGAAATGTTTAGTAGAAGGGACTAGATTGGTTGATTAAATCTAAATCCCTAAGTGGTCGAGGTGATGAAAAAGGGGCTCAAGGATCTATGATAAGCACCAATGGAGTGAGTGTTAGAGGAGCCAAATAAAATATTAGGGGAGGAAAAAATAGATAAATTGACATATGCATCATGGGTTGGGCATGAGCTACCTTTCACTTATTTCTCTAAATTTTACCTAGGTTAGCTCTAGGCATTAATGTGGAAGGAATCGATGTAGTAATGGTTATAGGGGTTAACTATGAGAGTTATTAGACCATAAGGCTGAACATATTAATAACATAGAGAAATTCTTCAAGTAAGTATGAGAGATTTTGAATTCGGAATGAGCGGGAAAAGAAATGGGGAGAATTTGGTAGGAGGAACAGATCTTGGTGGTACAACAGAGGAAGAAGGAAAATGTGGAGGGTCAGGTTTAATAACTGACGTAGACTCAAGAAGGCTTGCATCTGTTAACGAGTCCTATAGTGGGGTCGGAGACTCACCATCGAAAAGTGCATTAGAACAATTCATAGAGAAAGCGAAAGATAAATCTGAATATAAAAAAGAAAAGAACTCTGAAAGATAGACAGGGGCCCCTGAACAAAGGACCTGGTCGTCGTTGTTTGGGAAAAAACTAACAGGGAAATCCCTTTTCCCACCGGTGACTTCTAAATCATGCTGGGAGAAAGGTGAGTTTCAAATTTTCATCCCAGACCCTCTACTTGATTTCTCTATATCATCAATGGATCTCACCCTAGTTGGAAAGTTTCTAGGAGCTAGACCAAATATAGATTCACTCAGATCTATGATCAGAAAGAAATGGGCTATATGTGGAGAAGTAGACATTGCACCAATGGTAAATGGTTTTTTCTCTTTTATCTTTAACTGTAAAGAAGATTTTAATAAGATTCTGAGTGAAGGGCCTTGGTCCTTTGGAAAAAGCACTCTTATAATCAAGAAATGGGAACCAGAAATGGATTTATCAGACTCATTCTTCTTAACTACCCCTATATGGGCTAGACTACCTGGGCTTCCATTAGAATTCTGGCACGAGGACATTTTCAATAGAATTGCTAGTTCATTTGGTGAGTTAGTGGCTGTGGATAATGCCACGGCTTCAAGAACTAAACTCCAAAGTGCCAGAATTTATGTTAAAGTGGCAGACCTGAACCATCTCCCAAAAAAAGTGGAACTAATCTCTAAGCTTGGTAAGAAAACCCAAGAGATTGTCTTTGAAGATTTGCCAAATTCTTGTTATGCGTGTAAGAAATAGGGGCATTGGGTTAAGAATTGTCCCAACAGGGGTAGATCCCTTTCAAGAAATTTTCAGGAAGGGAAAAATATAAAGATTCAACAAAAGAAAATATGGAAGGTAAAAGAAGACTATCGAAAGATAGGGAAGACTCAAGAAGCCTTAGTTGACCAACTCACAAATAAGGATAAATACTCTGCAACAGAAGAAGAGGGTGACCTAAATTTATTAGGAGCAATAGAGCCCCTATTAAAAAAATTTAGTCCCCTGATGGAAGAGAAGGGGATGGGATCAGAGAACAAAAAACCAAATCTTCTAACAGAAGAAGGAGCTAATCTCCTAAACCAGAACAACCAAAGTTTAGAAAATCAATTTTCTAAGGTAGAGGATAATGAAGGATTAGAGGAAGGAGAAGTATTACCTAAAGGGGGAACAACATAGAAGAAGGAGAGGGAGATTTGTGTGAAGTTTAGATGGGGGAAAAGCAGGAGGTATCAAAGGTTGAAAATAACACTCCAGCGAAAGAGGCCCTAATGGCAGAAGAAAAGAAAGAGTTTGGAAAAAACTCAAAAAAACAAAAGATAAAAGGAGAGAAAAAGAACAATACTAATCACATGATGATGAGAAATGGCAGTGCAAAAGTAAATAGTCCTCTTAGGAGTAAAGAAGGAAAAGGATCTGAAATGCAAGTCAAATTAAAACCGGATGTAGGATATTTAGATAAACCTGGGAAAAAATATGCAAAAAATAATAGAGAGATGGAAAGTAAGCACAATATAGCAGATGGAAAGCAGGTAACCCTACAGCAATGTCTCCTAAACAATAAAAACAAATGAGAATTCTTAGTTGGAATATTAGGGGGCTAAATAGCATATATAAAGTAGATTTAGTTAGGAATTTTGTCAGAGAGCAAAAGCCAGACCTCTTTCTGCTTCAAGAAACCAAAATGAGTAAAGAGAAAGCAGAACAGATCAAAGACTTTAAAAATTATACCATTAAGGCCAGCAGCTCTGAAGGTGCCTCAAGAGGAACCATGATGTTATGGAAAAAAAATCAATATTCTGGTTCTATTTTGATGGAAAGTAAAAAAAATTGGATGTTAATATAACTAGTGTTTACCAAAAGGAAAGATGGTATGTTGTAAATATCTATGCTCCCAATGCCAGGAATGAAAGGAAAAAGGTATGGGAAACTTTCTCAAACTCAGAAGCAAAGATTATTGTGGGCGATGGATTATAATGGGAGATTTTAATGTTCCTCTCTATGATTATGAGAAAATGGGTGGTAACACTATTCAAATGGAAGGGAGATTTGATCTCATGGAGTTTATAAGTAAAGAAGGTTTAATGGATGTGGAGCTGCAAGGAATTCAGTATACCTGGAGCAATAAGAGACTTGATAATGAATGTATACAGGCCAAGCTTGATAGGGCTCTCATTTCCCTAGACTGGATAAAAGACTATACTTGTAAGTTGGAAGCATGCCATAGAATAGGCTTGGATCATTTCCCTCTCATCCTTACAGTGGTCAAATTGAACCAAAAAAAGAATCATCCATTCAGATTTGAAAAGATGTGGATGCAACACCCACAGTTTGAAAGCAAAATAAAAGAGTGGTGGAATATACCTATTGAGGGAACAGCTCTCTTCAAAGTTGCCTCCAAACTCAAAAATGTTAAAAAAAAAGTTAAGAAATGGAATAAGGATTGTTTTAGAAATATTTTTGAGAAAAAGAAGACCATCAAGGAGGATATCAGTAGAATTCAGGAAAAAATTCAGCAAAATGGATATACCGCAGAATCCCATAGAGAAGAAAGTGAACAATTAGTTCAATATCAAGACATTATAACTAAGGAAGAAACCTAATGGAGACAAAGATCTAGGGTGCAATGGTTGAAAGAAGGAGATAAAAATACAAAGTTTTTCCATCTTTCCACTTTGAAACATAGAGTGAAAACACATATTCATCACTTGAAAAAAGGAGATCAGAAGATAACAGAGGAAAAGGAAATAAAGGAGGAAATGATCTCATTTTTCTCTTCCCTGATGAAGGCTGATAGAAACATCAACTTGAAAAGCCAGGCTGATATCCTACGTGTGATTCCTCCATTGGTCTCGAAGGAGTAGAATAATATGTTATGTTTTATACCTAAGGAGGAGGAAATCTTCAAAGCAGTTAGATCTTTAGGAGGAGAAAAGCACCTGGACCAGATGGTTTCCCCATGTTTTTTTTCAAAAGCTCTGGAAACTTATAGGCAAGGATGTCAGTAATGTGGTGAAGGAGTTTTTTGGAGCTAAACAGATGCTGAAGGAAGTTAATGCCACTTTTCTGTCTTATTCCAAAAAAGGCTCGAGCTGAATGCCCTGATCAGTTCAGACCGATTAGCCTGTGCAACTCCTTCTATAAGATAACATCCAAAGTTCTAACGACTAGATTAATTCAAGTGATCCCTTCGATAATAGCTGATCAGCAAAATGGATTCATTCCAGGCAGATAAATCCTCAACTCTGTTATAATGGTGCATGAGAATATTCACTCACTGTTCAGCTCAAACAATGAGGGGTTCCTAATGAAAGTGGATATAGCTAAAGCATATGACAGGGTGGATTGGCTATTCCTTTCAAATAGCCTTATTGCCTTTGGATTTGAACAAAGAGTGGTTGATATTATCAAACAGCTGATATCTACAACTTCTATAGCTGTGTTGGTAAATGGGAGTTCATCTCATTTTTTCAATCCATCTAGGGGATTAAGACAGGGGGATCCTATCTCCCCTATTCTGTTTATTATTATGGCTGATAGTATGGGGCGATACCTAGGGAACTTAGTCCGTAAAGGATTATTTAAGGGCCTGAAACCCTCTTTGCATCCTTTAATATGTTCCCATGGTCAATTTGTGGACGACACTATTTTCATGGGACAATCTAAAGTCACAGAAGCTAGAACTCTAAAGGAAGCTATAAATCTATATTCCTCTACCTCTGGACAACTGATTAACTGGAACAAAAGCATAGTATTCTTTACTAATACCCCAGATCATAGACAAAACAAAATAGAAAAAATCCTTGAATGCTCCATAGGATCTTTTCCCTCCTCTTACCTAGGTCTCCCTTTTGGGTTGAAAGCTCCTGAAGCTTTTTGGGAAGGACTTATTAACAAATTTAGTAAGAAATTGGTGGGATGGAAAGGCAGTCTTCTAAGCCAAGGTGGAAAGCTCACACTCCTCAAAGCAAGTCTTCAAAGCATACCTACGTATGCTTTGAGTCTTTTCAAAATCCCCACTAAATATGCTGAAGCTATTGAAAAAATCTAGAGAAACTTTCTTTGGTCAGGTACTGAGAAGAAAAGGAGAATGCCTCTAATAGCATGGGATAACATCTGCAAACCTGTCAGGGAAGGTGGACTAGGTATAAGGAAAATTAGAAGTATGAACACAGCCCTCTTAGCTAAATAGGGGTGGAGGGTTTATCAGGAAAATAAAGAATGGAGTAAAATATGGAAGCACAAGTACTTATTCAAGGCAAAGTCACTCCCTGAATTCTTTACTATTGCGGACATTTCTCATCCTTCTGCCATATGGGGGGCAGTCCAGGGGACAAAACATGTTTTAGAAGAAGGAAGCTCATGGAAAGTTGGCAATGGTAAAAAGGTGAAGTTCTGGGAAGATATTTGGTTAAGAGGAAAACCTTTGCAAGAAGAAATCCAAGATAAAGATGTTATAGACAGATGCAAGAAAAGAGTGGGAATAATGGTTAACCAATACTGGCATAACAACTCTTGGGTAAACCTCACTGACTATGATCAAGATCTCAAGGATATTCAACTATCCCTAAATGCTATATCTCTATATCCTAACCATGAAGATAAAATTGTTTGGCACAATGAACCAAGCGGACAGTTTAAAGTTTCTTCCATCTTCACCTCAAAGGGAAATGGTAGCAAACCATTATGGACGAGAGCCTGGATTAAGGGGCTCATCCCTAAAATCAAATTATTTTTCTGGACCCTTCTCCAAAACAAAATATTGACTATGGGTAATTTACAGAAACATGGAATAAATATTGTAAACAGGTGTATTCTTTATAAGAAAGACCTTGAAGATAGAGATCATTTGTTCGTGAATTGTTCCTTCACTCAGCTTGTTTGGAAAGAGATCCTCAATTTATGGGGCATTGCATGGATCCACCATAAAAATGTGGAATTATCTCTCAAAATCTGGTACTGCCCCTCCAAGAATCCTGAAGTTCTTTTTTTATGGAAACTTACTCTTCCCCATATTTGGTGGGGAATATAGAAGGAAAGAAATAACTGAATCTTTAGAAATAAAGAACTTCCTGGATGGGTGGTAGGACAGAACATCATTAGAGCTATAAAGGAGAATTTTTTATCACAAAAGAATCTAAGCTCAACTCTCCAAGTGGATAACCCCTTAAGGATGGATAATTCTAAAGGTAAACCTGATAATCCCAGATCATGAGTTACTTGGAATGTTCCCCCTCAAGGGTGGATTAAAGGAAACTTTGATGGTGCTGCCAAAGGGAACTCGGGGAATGCAGGTTGTGGTGGAGTTTTGAGAAACCATACAGGAAAGGTAATTGATGCTGCTGCAATCCCCATTGGTAAATCAAATTGCCACATTGTCGAATCTATAGCTGCCCTTCAGACCATCAAAATAGCTGTGGACTCAGGATATCCCAAATTGTGGCTTGAAGGGGACTCATTGAATATCATAGATATTCTTAACAATAAAAGTACTGTGTCTTGGAATATAGAGGCTAAGGTAATGGAGATGAAAACATTAATAAAAAAATTTGAAGAAGTGACTATAACCCACACCTTTTGTGAAGCCAATGGTGTTGCAGATTGGCTAGCTAATTGTGCAGTCCGGACAGGTCAAACAGTGAGGTGGCATGAAACATTAGAAAAGAACATGGATTTGAGGGCGCTCATTCTTCATGATGCAACTCATGCAAAGGAAGGAAATATTGGATTGTAATAGAAATATAATGAGTTGGAGGAGTGGCAGCACGGGGAAAGGACAACAATCATTAAAGAGGAAGGCCCTCAAGAGTGAGAAGCGGATCCTGAATATGCACAAACAAAGCCGACTTTCTAATCAATTTGGCAGCAGGTGGGATCATTGTAAAGACCATAGTGACTGGGTTTCAAAGAAAATGAGTATGGTGCATGAAAGGAAGGGAGAACCCAGGAAGTAGGAACCCAAGCGCTGTGATGAATGGAAAGAGAAACAAGAAGTTTGGAGAATTCTGCAGAAAGAGGTTACAGGTCTACCTACAGATGGACTTAAATTCTCCAAGCAGACAAGCATTTTGAATGAGGCTTTTTGTAAGTTCCCCAAGACGGATGTGGAAGAGCAGAAGCTGGTCAAGAATGGGGATTTCTATGAATTGGACCAGATTAAAGGGATATGGAGGGATGTCTTAAGCTATATAAGGGAGTACTTCATCCTGGACAGAAGAAGTAAGCGAGTGTACAAATTTCACTTTGTCTTCCTTAATCATTTCAAGCACAAGGTAAGATTGTCTTTTCCCTTTTACCTTCACTTCTCCTTGGTCCAAAGTTTATATGCTCATAGGAAAAAGGAAACGCGCCCTATTCTACATGAAGGCCTTATTCTATAATCAAAGGCTATTGCAAGAATAATGCAATGGTAAAGTACCATAACCAGGGGAAAAATAAGGAGTCAGGGAGCAGAAAGAGTGAAAGTGTAAAAGGGAAAGGCAAAATCAAGCTCCCTAGTGCTAAAAATCAGAATGTAGAAGAAGATACTGAATGGGAGAGAATTGATAAACCCAGGGAGGAAAATTTGGAGGAAGAAGAAGGAACTGAAAGCTGGGATACAAACTCTAATGAGGATGAAGAATGTCCTGAGAAGAATGAAAAAGAAGATGTCAACATAGAGGAGGATTCTGCAAATAGAATAGAAGATACGAAGGAAAATCAGAAAGTATCGGAGGATGAATTTATCCAGGATGGCCCTGTTGAGGACCCTACTTCAGGAAATGAAAAGGAAACTATAGTTCAGGATGATAATCAAGAAATGGACATGGAAATTCAAACTGGAATTAAAGAACAGGATCAAAAAGGTCAAGAGGATATCTTTGAAGAAGCTAGGAACAGTCCCAATAAAAATTTTGAGGAATGGAGAGAGAAAAAATATAATGATGAAACACACACACCAATGACTTGGGTCAATTGAAAAGCAGAGGCATCTTTCCAACTTAATTCTTGGATGTGTAGGGAGATCATGGATCTCAAAAGGAAAGTGGAAACTACGGAAAATACTCTAAAAACTGTATGGAACAAAATTAACAATATGGAAAATTAGATAAGAGATATCCCAGTCAAGCTTAAAGCCTACGAGAATAACCTCTGGGAACTCATCAAGGACAACAGAATGAAAATGGAGGAAGTTACGTCCAATATTTGTGTTGCTACTGTCAATATTGGAAAAAGAGCTAACGAGGAGACCAAAGCCTTGGAGGGACCTAGCAAAAGGACGAGATAAAGTTCAATAAAGAAGGCTACACAAGAGGGAACCATCCTGGCAGCAACCACTACCCAAGATACTATTGTGAAAGGAAAAGAAACCATGAAAATGATATTGGAACTAGATGAATAGTCTGGTTCCTCTTGTTGGTTATGTAAACTGGTCCTGTTCAATGGTTTCTTTTTGTAATCTTTTGCCTATGGTGTAGCCAGATCTTTGTTAAATCTGGGTTTTGACCGGTAGTCTTTCTGGTGGTTTTAGGTCCATTTAAAACCTATTTTTGCTACTTCCTTGTAGTAGTTTTTAGGCTTTGCCTGTGGTCTTGGACGCTCTTTCTTTCCTTCCTTGTACTAGGGTTTTGGGGCCCCTTCAAAACCTGTTTTTACCTTAATCTAAAACTATGAGAGTTATTGAATTTTTATAGGGATTATAGGGATGACACTAGTCACTAGAGATATGCATAGGGATGCACTTACTCCTAAAATAGTTGAGGTGGCTAGTAGAGATGGGATTTTCATAGGCACTTGCATTTGAGGCATGGTTGGTGGGGGTCCCAGGAAAGTTATAAGTTGGGGTTAGAAGGGGTAGATGGGAACAAAGATGATATGAATTTAGGAATGGTGGAGGCCATGGATATTTTGGAGAAGAATAGATGAGGCATACTTATAAATAAAAGGGGTGGTGCTAAAAAGGGTAACTAGAAAGAAGAGGGAGTGAGGGTAGGAACTTGTACTATTACTAGATGTTGATCTTGTCTTGGGCTCATTTTTGGGTTATTTTTGACATCAAACCTTAGAACCTGGGTGGCTTAAGATCAAGGAATTTTTTATGGAGTTTCTTGTGATTGTGATACTTTTTTTCAAGTCACCCAAGTAAAAATTGGTTAGGGCTAAGGTGCTTGAGCTATCAGAGGTGGAAGAGGTGGAGTCATAGTGGGCAAAGGCACTGGCCATGGGGGAAAAGGTGGTAGGATCCATTGGAGGATTATTTATAAATTATAGGGGGAATCAATGTGATATCCCCTAAAGTTTTAACAAATTTATATGGGGATAAGAGGGCCTAAAAACTTAGACCTTCTTCCCCTTTTCCTTCCTTTAGGATTCAATCAACACAAGCACCTCCTAGTCATACAAAAAAATTAGATATAACTCATCATCATTTACCATCTGATGTCCATAATTTAGGTTAAGGTGAGTCAAGTACTTCTCTAAATGGGCTTATATCATGCCCTTTAGGTCCTCATTCTGTGGCTTAGTTATTCCCAATGCTAAAGAGTCTCGATTGGATACCATATTTTGAAATTTAGGGAAAGAATGGTATATATGATTCCTGATGATGATTGGGAGAGGAAGATAGGCCTCCTATTAGAGATTGATACAATGTATAAAAATACATTCCATCAATTGATAAGTTATCTCAACCTCCATAATATGATTTAGGATGTGATATGGTAAGTGAAGAGGATCTTTAAGGATGCATGTGACTCAGAGGATTGTATTCTTCAAAGTACTAGTAATCCTTGATGAGAGCCAATGAATCTCTCTCTAACCATGTTTAAATTGATTGTGCCTCCTAGGTTAAGGACTTGAGAGCCATCTAAGATCATATGAATCAAGGTAATCCATTGTTCATTGATGTGGAGATAATATAGAGCCCTAAATAGCTAGTTTAATAGGATCATGCCAATCTAGACCCCCTCCTTGAAGGTGTAGATCATCTAGGCATTGGCATCTTCTTTATTAACCTATTTAACATCTATGATCTTTGTTTAGTCCTAAAGGACCTCATATATCTAGAAGGTGTCAGTCTAAATCTTCACCATGTCTAAGTCATATGAAGAATTGGTGTCTTAGAGATTGTAGTAAGCTTTGTAAGTCATGTCTAAGATGTTGGCAATCTATTGTTGGGAGCCAGCTGAGTAAGCCCAATCATGAATGTTTTCCTACACCTATGTATAAGTGAGAATAAGTGATGAGCCCTAGAAATTTCATGTTCTTTTCCTCATCTATCACACTCATCCTTCTTGTTTACCATGATTTTTAGTACTTTCCCATAAATTTTCCTTTCTCAAATAACCAAAATCTTGTAAATAACATTATGCTTCCATACTCTTTATATAGTTAGAATTATGTATTGTAATTCAATATATGATAGTTATATTATTTTATAGGATGTTTTTTATATAATGTGTTTTAAGGATGTTTTGGATAAATAGGTATATAGCATGGAACATCATACAGCAAAGGAATTTCATCACACAAATATATCCTACAACCACTGCATGACCAAAGCCATGGATGAATAAATTTTGATTCCTCATTCAACCAATTCATAGAAACATCTATAACCTCTATGGATCACAATAAATATGTAGTTGAAGAGTGAAACAAATTTATTTATTCTAAATCAATGTTGCAGAATTCATGTGAAAGACAACTTTAGAAGAAGGAGCTAATTTTGGTTATCCTAAGTCAAATGTTTTTTAGATTAGAATATATATTATTTTTTATAAAACAATCTCCTGTATGGTATATATGCAATAGCAAGGTTTACAAAGTAGTAGATATTGATTAGAGAAATATTAGAAGTACATTTTGTCAAGCAACTATTTTTTGTAATTTCTTACAGTAATTCATTATTGTATTATGATTAATATGAACAAACATTTTTGAGTTAAATTTAGTGTTGTGAGAGTAAGGATTGAATCTGGAGTTAGAATGAGGAAGGTCCCCCTTTGGAAGCTTTGAAAAAATAATCTAACCCATTTAAATAGCTAAGCATGTTATTTGATTTCTTTATGCATTATGTGTTTTATTTCTAAATTATGTGATTTACATTCTTGCTTAGAATTGTTTAAAGAAGCTTCCAACATGTAATCATTTATTTCATAGTATTATGTTCATGTTTAATTCCAAGCATCATATTTATTGTATGATATCAACATCTTAGATTACAATTAGTAGAAGGTTAAATTAGAATATTGATGAGTGTGTACATATAGTGATGTCATCTTATCAAGTATACATCCTTGAGTTAACATTTAAATGAAGTAGAAGGTATAGGTCTATTATAACTCTCCTTGTTCATTTTGATCTAGAGAAGTATATCTGATTTTGAATCAACTACTAGTCATTTTTAGCACCATTGTCAGGGAAGGGTGTCACACACTTATGATCTTCAATATTGATAGCAATTATTTATGTATGTTTATTATTTTTATTTCTAAATCTTTACATTCTTTAGATTAAATATTTATTACTTTCATAGTTTGAATTTTCCTTTTTGCAAGTAGGATAGTGAAAAAAATTTAAAACACCCATATTACTAACCATGTGCAGGCAAGGTGGGCAAAAAGTTTTTTTTTAAAAAAAAGGAAAAAGTGGTTGAAGTAGATGCAAATCAAAGGGGAATATATAAGAATTTTTTTTCTTGAATCATCAATCATTATTTCAAGATCAAAAATTCATCCTACAGTAGTTGAGGAACATGAATGAATTCCTGAATATCACTCACAATTGTCAATAAAAGATGTGGAGAAGGAAGAATTTTTGGCTGGATTAGTGGCACAAGCTGGAGATATTGAAGAGTTTCATACCCTTGGAAGAGACCCACATGTACCACCTTTGATAATTCCCACCTTATCACCTCATAATCAATAATTTGAAGTTCACTTCCCTCTATTTCCCAAATTTCTTGCTAAGGAGACATTCAAGGTCATTCTTGCTCCTAGAAGAAACAACATGCTAATAAAATATTCCAATTTAAAAAGACTTTTTGTTGAGACACAAGCTAAATCTTTTGAAACCTCCACACCATCCCCATTGTATAAGAAGCCATACATTCCTAAGAAAAAATGTAAATTCTTTATCTTCTACACCCAAAGAAATAAAAGAATTGGTAGGAATTTTGAGCAGTGGGTAGCAACAACTTCTAGTCTACCAATACAAAGAGTATTCATGGGGGATCACCGGGAATAAAACACCGCCAATGAGTTTGCTACTTTTGAATTTCCTATCCTTAATCCTAATCGAACTGCATCTATGAAGAGTATTCCTCACTCTGTCCTCCTTACCTTTAAAAGAAAAGCATCTGAGGATCCAAAAACATTTCTTTTTGAGTTTGACATCTTATGCCACAACTATGATTATAATCAAAATGCTCAGAAACTCAAATTGTTTCTAGAAACACTCAAAGATACAACACTTAGATGGTTAATGAGACTTGGAAATGATGTCATTTCTACTTGGAAATAAATTAAGGAGAGGTTTCTAATGAAATATCAAGAATGTTGTAGGGGTAGGAACTACAAGAGAGATGACATATTCTAAATGACACAAGTTAATGATGAGTCATTAGAAGAATATATGTAAATATTTTTATTCATCTTGTAAAAATCCAAATAGACTACAACAAACAAAGAATCAATCAAGATGATATTCTTAAAGGGGATTAGAGATGATTTTTTGGAGGCACTATATCTAATGTTTGGCGGTGATGTTTCTACATTGGCCTTTGATAAACTAACAATTCTATGTACAAACTACTCCAGATGAACCATGAAAAAAAGTAGGGGAAGAACCCTTCTGACAACATCTACAATAAGACTGTCTAAAGGGGAAGTTAGCAACTAGATCCAGGACATGAATTAGGATATTAGCAACCACCTAGCTACTCAAATTGATACATTATATACATAAAGGAAGCAATAATAAACTGATAAAGCCTTAGCTGCCTATTGCCCTAAATGCAAAAAGAAAAAGGTGGATTGCACATGCCATTTTATGAAAGCTCAGGTAGTTAGCATAACTGAGGAGGATACTAAAATAGTGGATTTACATGCCATAGGAGAAGATGAAAATCAAGTGTTTTTTGTGGTTTAATAAAAACCATGGGTACAAAGAGTAGGTATGCCATCAAACTCTATGTTTGTAAATTCTCAATTCTCAAATAATCCTCAATATGGAACTTAGATGAATATACCTAATCAAAATTGGTCCTAAAAAAATTGGAAACTACCCCAAAATCAATTATGGATTCAATAGAATGGACAACCTCAACTTGGGCAATTCCATAACCAACAATGGTTCTTTTCCTCTAATCCATGGAAAAAGCAATGAAGAGGTAATCAAGGGTTTTTCCAATTAATTCAACAAACATAACAATAGTATGTCTTAATTCTAAACACTGAGGAACCTATTAGAACCACCCAATTACCCACCCAGCCCATCCCCAATCCTGCTAATAAGCTGGTTCAACCAACACAATCCAAAAAAATAATGCAATGTCCAACATACACCTTGGATATTAATTAAGTTCAACTTTTCTCAAGTCATATTCTTCCACAACCCACCTCAACCATAATCACATAACACTTTGAACTAGTCCCACTCCATACTAATCCACATCTACCCATGGCCAATCTTGAGCCAAGTCCATCTGAATATTAAAAAGAATCTGACAATCCTCTTTTTCTAGAGAGATTGAGCATATCACATCTTGAACTAGAGCCCAAATTTGATATCTTAGGACAACTCAAGAATGTGTGTGTAAAAATCTCACTTTTTCAAGTAATAAAATATGTTCCTATCTACAATGAGGTTATAAGAAATCTATGTTTGAAAAAGCTGGGAAGAAAGAAGAATGATCCTAAAATAGTCTAAGTCACTGACTAACTAACAGATATTATGTTGGGAAATATAGTTCCCCCAAAACATTCTAATCTTGGAAGTCTTATAGTTAATGTTAACATCCATGACCAACCCATATCCAATACTTTAATTGACTTGGGCGTAGCCATCAATGTCATGACCATGGAGACCATGCAATAATTGAAACTCACAACTCTCTATCTAACACCCACCATCCTCTAGATAGGTAACAGATCAATTGTTAAGCCTAAAGGGATTATTGAGGACATCATTATCATAGTGGACTCCTGGTAATATCCAATAGACTTTATTGTCCTATAACCAAAAAAAAACTTGGGGGGTTATTCTCTCATGCTTGGCCACCCATAGTTGGCCACCACTGATGATTTTATTGGTTGTAGGTCAGGAAAAATGTTAATTTCCAATAGAAATGACACCAAGAAACTAGTTCTTTATCCACTAGCCTAGCCTTCACAAAATGATGGCCCAACCCCTTGGATTGATGAATTTAAGGAAGTTGTCTCCTTGCAAACTCTCTCAAAAATTGACCAAAGTATAACTCTAAATGCACATGAAGAAGACACTATCCTTACTAGTATCCTAAAAAATACCTATCGATAGGATCCTGTAGCCACAAACATGTTGGAATGTACACCATGTCTTCTTCATAATACTCTTCCTGAGAATGATCTTGTTAAAAATGCAAGAGACAATTGGACATTTCATAAATTATTTCTCCATTAATGAATTATGCTCCTTTAATATCCAATGTAAAAATAATGTTTCCTTTAACAAAGCAAGTAGACATTATACCAAATAAACCTCTCAACATCAAGACCTCCTTAACACCCCAACAAGAAATCTAGTTACAATGTTGAAGAAGCACACGACAAAATTTTATTGGGATTACCATGAAATGAGAGGAATACCCATAGATTTATGCACACATCACATTTGCATTAAATAATAATGAAAACTTAGTCACTAACCCCAATGATAAATGAATCATATAATTAAAAACATTGTCAAGACTAAGTTGCAAAAACTCTGGATGCAAGATTTGTTTCTCCTATTTCAGATAGCTACTGGGTCTCTCCCCTAGTCATTATTCCCAAAAAAGGGGGTAAATGGCATATTTTCATTGACTATCGAGAGTTGAATACTTATACCAAGAAAGATCACTTTCCCCTTCCATTTATTGATCAAGTGTTGGATACATTAGTAGAAAAAAATACTTTTCCTTCCTAGATAGATATAGTGGTTATAATTAGATACAAAGTACTCCACAAGACCAAGATAAAACCATTTTTACTTTCCCTTGGGGAACCTACGCCTATTTCATCTTGCTATTTAGCCTTTGCAATGCCCCAACTACTTTTTAAAAGATTATTTTGAGCATATTTTTTGATCTATCCCATGACTGTGTTGAAATTTACATGTATGATTTCATTGTTTATAGCCAAACATTTGAAGAAACATTGATCAACCTAGAGAAATTTATTCAATGCTTCTAAAACCACCAATTATCTCTAAGCAATTAAAAGTGTTATATGATTATGATTGAAGGTATTGGGTTAGGACATCACATATCCACTGCTAGAATTTAAATTGACCCAGAAAATATAAGTATCATTAAGTATCTACCCACACAAAAGAAGAAAAAATATGTTATAATATTTTTAGGACATCTTGGTTATTATAGATGATTCATCAAAAATTTTAGTAAAATTTCCACCCCATTATTTGGATTGATTACTAAGGATGTTGAATTTACATGGACTAATGATTGTCAAACTACTTTTTAGCAACTCAAAGAACTTCTCATAATAACTCTTATTTTGAGAGGGGTTGATTGTAATAAGAATTTTCACATCCACATAGATGCATTTGACACCACTTTAGGAGTTATTCTTGGCCAAAAAGGTGAACCTTTGAGTTATGCAATCTATTTTATCAATAAGAATCTTCAAGGGGTTGAACTCAACTACACTGTAATAAAGAAGGAATTTATTGTTATCGTTTATGCCATCAAAAAAAATTGACATTACATTATAGGTTACCAAGTATTCATCCACATAGATAATGATGTAAAAATCAATTATTTAATGAACAAAAAAAAATTAATAGGTAGGATAATTCGATGGTTACTTTTACTTCAGGAGTTTGATATTACCATTATGGACAGACTAGAAAGGATAATGTAATAGAAAAATTTATATCTCAATTAAAAAATTATGAGCATAGCCCTATTGTTGATGATTATTTTCCTTATGAGAATTTATTTTTAGTAACAATTCAATCTCCTTGGTTTGTAGATATTACTAACTATCTTGTTACAGGATCACTACCACAACATTTCTCACCTAGGGAAAAAAAACATTGAATCCAAAAGAGAAAACATTATTCTTGGATTGCAAGATATCTCTTTATCACTAGACCAAATTTAGTTATGAGAAGATGTATCTGAGAATATGAATCTTATGACATTTTTAGAGCCTACCATGATGAACCCTATGGGGGTCATTTTGCTACCAAATGGACTACTATGAAAATACTTACTACCAGATATTATTAGCCTTCTTTGCATAAGAATGACATGATGTATACTCATAGATATGATCAATTCCAGTGTATGGGAAAATATACTCACTCTGATGAAATGCCATTATAGCCATAAATGGTTATGGAACCCTTTGACAAATGGGGATAGGATTTTATATGTCCCATTGATCCTAAATCCAACACAAAAAATATTAATGGTGTACACCAATTATGTCACAAAATAGGTTGAGATCAAGGCCTTAACCCATGTCCAAGATGAGAAAGTAGATGAGTTTTTATATGAATAAATCTTCACCTGATATGGAGTACCAAGAGAAATAGTCACAAACTAAGGCCTATAATTTACATCAGACCTCACATCCACCTTAGTAAAAGAATATAAAATCAAACATAAAAAGTCTACCCCTCACCATCCTCAGTATAATGGTCAGGTGGAAGCAACAAATAGATAATTGGAAAATATTCTCACTAATACATTAGCCTACATATAAAATATTGGTCAACTCATCTTCTAGAAGTAGAATGGGCTTACAGAATCACCTAGAAAAACACAACTGGTCTCACTCTATATGAACTAGTTTATGGTAAGAAGCCTATTCTATCTACTGAGTTTGAGCATAAAACATTAAGGATAGAACTTGATTTAGGATTGGATCTTTTCAAAACTCAATAATATAGGTCATGCAGCTAAATGCACTTGATGAAATAAGAAAAGAAGCACTTCAACATATTGAAGTAGTGCAAACACAACTTGTGGGTTGGTATGATAGGAACATTAAGACTAAGAATTTTTAACCTAATTATTGGGAACTCCATTTTGAATCTAAATACAAAGATCATAAAAGAAATCTATAGTCTAGATGGCTTGGGCCTTATGAGATCAAACAAGTTTTTGACAATGAAGTTGTAAAGCTCATGAACATTGACTATGTTTGGTTCTGACTGCTTGTTAGTGGCCATAGGCTCAAGCTATATAAGAAACCATTTTACAAGGAAACTCTCACTCACCAACTTATTGAATAACAACATCCATCTCTTCTTCATGAAGCAAATCAACCTATTCCTACAGCTAAAGGGTGTTTTTATCAACCCTTCTCTAATATTTTCTAAGAGTAGTAAAATCTTCCTATAGCCAAGAATAAGTCATTCACAATGGTTTGGTTTAGGTTGAATAAAATTATACCTCTTGTATTTTTATAATTTTAGTTGAGTTGGGACCTAAAAATCTAAAAATTCAGTAATGAAAACCTTCAAACATTGTTGTCAGATGTTGTCTTAGAAAACTAGGTCACTAGCTGATCAACATTCATTAAAAAAAGAGAAAAATGGCACTATTGTGATAAAACTTTTTATTTTCATTTGTTTTTTCTTGCATATTCATTCCCTTGGAGTAAAAATAATTTTTTCTATTTTTTAAAAGATGAAAAACTTGATACTATAGGATATAAATTATGGCTATAGGAAATATTTATTGTTACAGGATGTATTCTTATCATTCAATCATACATTACATTCTTGCAAAGAATTTTCCTTCCAATCAAATGACAACACATACTAGACTGCCACTTCAAATCATCATTTGCACATTAATGAAAGGTATTCCTATAAGTAACAAGGTAATTATTTTATATTTATTTTATGTCATAAGTTTTAATTATTACTAAGATGATAGGTCTTAATGTCATTAACACACCACCATATCTTCTCCTTATTATGCTAACTCATCATATCTTCTCCTTCACTAATTTATATGACTATTGACACACTATTGGCATCACCCCTTAATCTTACCATGAGATTTTTGTGCATGTCAGTTTTGTCCCTTGAGGACAAGTGATAGTTAAGTTGTGGTGGGGGAGATTTCCCATAATTTAAATTGATTAATTCACTTCTAAAGTAAAAGTCACAAATATTCTACTCAAATCCACAAAACCCTTACTATAAGAACACAGACCTACAACTCAAATTTAATCTCATAATATGGGAGGGGAATTGCTTAAACATGAACCACTTGATATCACTCCTATAACCAATAGCTTGAAAATTATATCTCTATTCTATAATTTAAGATAGACACAATATTTTGAGAGGATCAAGCTTTGGATCAAGGAATTGTAGAAGAATTCACTGGTTCATTGAATAACAACCTAACAATAGTAAGAGGAATGGAAATAAAGTTGATAAAAATCATCATTAGTAGAGTAATGGGATTTCCATAAACATGGGAGGCATGGAAAGAAAAATTTGATGCTAACTCAGAGAGGTGAAAATTCACTAAATGAAATGAAATCCTAGAAACTTTAAAGTAGGGCATTGCATGGTTGTCTTTACTTGGAAGATGGGCCAAAGTTGTTGAGTTCATATGTAGATATTTCACTTGTGAAGAGAGGTATTTTATGCTTCATGGCATTCACTTCAAATTAATGAATCATTTATGACATGGTATAAATAAAAATGTCCTCAACTTCTTATTCTACATGATCACATAAATGGTAGAGGCATTCAAAGAAGTAATTCCAAAGCTCTTTCTCATCATTGATTAATCTAATTGATTGTTCAAGACTATTTGCAAAGGACTAGACCCAACATAAGTTGAGAATATTTTATTCAAGTACTAAGAAATATAGAAAGTGATAGAGAGGGAAATGAAATAGAAGAATAAATGGAGGTAGAAGAGTAGAGGACAATAAAAAACCTTCCTACAACTCCACAAGAACCTATAGCAAAAAACCTTCCTATAGCTCCACAAGAACCTATAGAAGGAAATATTCTCATAGCCACATAAGAACCTAAATAATAAGATCTTCCTATAGCTACACAAAAACTTACATCAAAGACTGAATAAGGACTTACTCAAGCAAATAATTTTGAATAAAAAAGAAGAAACTCATTCTCTAGTCTAATTCAAAGTAATCTGAGGAGGAACTTCCACCTTATCCTAAAAAGGTTAAGGTAACCTCTACTCCTCGTAGATCCCATATATTGATTAAAAAAATGAAAATTAAACCTTATTTTATTATTGAAATTAATGAAGAATCTAGAGAAAAATAGACTGTCAATAGTAATGAATCTCTAGACCTTAAAACAAATAAGGAAAAATGTTATCTAGAATACAATAAGGAGGCATAACTAATAAAACATAGTCTTAAAGAGTTACAAGAGGAACCAATGTAGGAAGAAGCATAACAAATGGATCAATCTACCATACAAGTAGAATTTTCAAGTCTAGAGTAAGCCCTATAGGAAATTGAGAGACTAAGAAAGAATCTATGAGACCAATTTAGAGGAGGAATGGATGCACTTGTTGTAGAAGCTTTTCAGATATAGCCCTCTATCAAAGACCATCTTGCAGTCATTTTTTCAAAATCTTATGTAGAGGAAAAGCAAAAAGAAAAACCTAAAACTACCCAAGATGTCAGATATCATTCCTCATTTATAGTATCTTTTAAATTGATGATTTGGATGGATATTCAGTCTAAAAGTCTGAAGGCATTAACAAAAGAAAATAAGAATTGAAAGAAGAGGTTAGGATGACAGAAGAAAGAATATCTAAACTATAGCAAAAAATTAAAGATATGGCTTATCTCACTCAAGAACTCATTAACTATAGGCCTCTTACAAGAGTATATTCAATTTATCTTAAGGAGCAATGGCATAAGTTTAAATGTATGTGAATTAACTGTGACATGTCTCATGAAGTAATTTATCCCCTCTCCTTCTTTCAAATCTATAAAGAGAGCTCATAGGAAGAAAAAGCACAATTGCCCAAGTTCTATCTTCACAACCATGTGTGCCTTATGATAGGGAATGGAACCCTAACCCATATGTTGGAGATGTCCTTTTAAAGGCATTTTCATCATATTTTTTAAATGATCAAAGAAGAGGAAGAGAGATAGTGGAATATGGGAAAAAGGAAAATGAAAGCTAACTACTGATCATAGGATAATCAATGGTGCCTAATGTTGTATTGGTAAAATGGGATAATATGATAGTAAAAAAGGAATTCAAAGCTTAGTTTGCTAAGAACTATGATGAATCCTGATATTTTTACTTAGGATTGAGGACTTCTATTAGTCCTATAGCCAAAGAGTCCTGCATTAAATGATGAAATAAGCTCACTCTCACACTAAGAAAGAGAGATCAATATTCCACTTTTAACCTAAAGTTAGAATTTAATAGGATCACAAAATATATTCATCTTGTAGGAGAAATGTGATCTCAATTATTGAGCCTCAGATTCCATCCCCCTCTATTTTAGTATCTTGTTCTAGATTGGTAGGTGTAGTTATATAAGATGTATTGGTAACATGAATGTGGATAATGACACCCAACCCATAGGTCCCTCTTGATTTCTTTCATGACCCTCATATACATCTTTTCACTGATTTATATTCATCTATAGCCTTCCAAACCTAATCCTAGCTCAGCTAGATTGCTCTTTCCATGACAAATCCATCCCCTAGGCCCTATCAGCTAAGGAAGACAATAGTGCCCAAATTAGACTATAGCACTAGTACCACTAGTATCCTATTTTGGTGCTCTTGTACAAGTAAATTTTTATCCCTAATAATTAGTTCCTCACCTTTCTCCTTATCAGCCTAATGTGATCATATTCGACCCATGACCAATAGATCCTTATAAAAACCCATTCAAAAATCATTTGAAAAGGGTTGGAAATTATCACTAAGCAAGAAAGAATACAATCAAGACTACTCAAGAAATATTATTTATTCTCTACATATAGCTATCCAATACTATTACAAGATTATTCAAATCCTTACACCAATCCCTATCCACCTCAAGCACACCCAATTTTAGGATTTGCATCTTTATACACACTATTGCATAAAGCACATCAAGTGGGAGAACTACATTTGGCTTGATCCCTATTTAGAGTATTAGTATGTAGGTAACATTCCCATACAAGGGGTGTAGATACACGTTCAATACATCTTACACATGCTAAGCCCACTCTTTCCCAAAGTTGGTCAAAGTATAAAGGAGTCTAGGGTTTGAAGACAAAATCTGCTCTATAGGGAGTTATACGGACATCTGATAATTGAAACTTTATAGGTAGGGTCAAATAGACACAATGAACAAAAATTAGAAAGCTCAAGTCTCCTATACAATAGTAGTAAAAGTGGATTATAGCACTAGTGCCACTAGTGTCCTATTTTGGTGATCCTATCTAATCATAAAATGAAGGCTAGATCTTGATTTGTGACAGTGTCCTAGTCTTGTATAATGAATTTAAAACTTTTATCTCAGCCATCTCAATCAATTTTTAGCTAAGTATTATTTTGTATCCCTTATTATTATTTTTAAAATGGTTAAAATTGTAATCAAATTTATAAAAATTGGTAGCTTAATTATTGCATATTTATTTACTGATTTTACTACTCAAACCCTTTAACTAAATTAGGAATAATATACCAATATTTCCAAAATTATTAAATCATTTGGTGAACCTGACTATTTTGTTTTTTCATAAAAACCCTAAAAAACCTAGGGTAAACTTTTATACTAATTTTTCCTATATTTTTTTAATTTTTTATCTGCATAATAAAATAAAAAATTAGCATTAAATTTTAAATTTTTTTAGAAATTTTAAAATAATTTTCTTTCAAACCCTAGTTGCCCATACTAGGTTTGGTATTTTTCCAATAATTTTCTAATTTTTTTACTAGCATATTAAAGTGATAAATTCACCTTAAAATTCAAAATTCAATAGTAATTTTCAAAAATATTTATTTTTCAAAACCCTAGTTAAATCTATTAGGTCTCTTTAAATCACCAAATTTTCAATAAATTTTTGATTTTTTACTTGCATATTTCACTCAAAAATTCACTTTAAATTTCAAAATTTTATAGTAATTTTCAAAATAATCATCTTTCAAACCCTAGTTACATATACTAGGTCCCATTGCTTCTTGAGGTATCACCTTACATGTTTGTGATCTTCGTATCTTTTTTATGCAATTTTTAGTTCATTATTTTTAGGACTTTACATTTCCTATACTCAATAATTTCCTTTTCTATCAATTTGCCTATTAAAAATTATTGGAAAAATTCAATCAAATTTTAAATTGTTTTCCTACCTTAATAATGGTTTGATACACTAGTTTTGATGAAACTTATAAAAAGAAACTTCAAGAAATCTTAACTAAACACCCTGACATGCAAGATGGCATGCTTAAATTAATAAAAGAATAACAACAAAGAGTTAATAATGGTCAATGTTCTCAAACCATAGAGTAGCCAGTTGTAAATGACACTATGGGGGAAACTATGTCTCAACAACCTCCTATATCAACCCAACCTGCCTCTATGCCACCATCTACAACTAGTACATCTTTGTCTCTTGATGTGTCACCCTTATGTAAGAGATAATATCTCTTTAATCCAAGGTGCTACATCTTGATCAAGGTGCCTCTAGACCTACACAGGCTTTAGATTCTTTTGCTCTATTGCATACATCTTTGGTATGTCACATTGCTTCAACACCTTTGCTACCAAGTTTTGTTCAACCCAAGATCAGTCTATATGATGGTAAGGGTGATCTAGAGACACATTTGAGATCCTTTCATGTATAATTCTTGGACTATGTGACAAATGACTAGATACTAACTAGGCCATTTCTATGAAGCCTAAAGGATTATGCTTTACAATGGTTCTATAGTCTACTGAATTAGTCAATCAATGCATTCAATCCTTTAGCTGACATGTTCTTCGATCATTTAAACATTAACATTAGTGATAATTTTTCATATGCCCAAGTTACACAATAGAAATAAAGGGAAAATGATCATCTCACAAATTATATTCTTTGATATAAGACTATCTTGGCTAAAATGACTAGCCCCATGGCCGATCAAGAGTTACAAGATCTCTTCAAACAGAGTCTCTTACCAACTTTGTATGAATCAATTATGTTTAAAATATTCTCTTCCTTTACTAAATTATGTCACAAACTAAAGGAAAGATAAGTCAAACTAATTTCAATGGGCAAACTCAAGTACACAAGTATCTCAGAAACAAAAAACAAGTGTAATAATAAAGTCCCATACGAAGTCAGGGTCAATGATAGCAAGATTCAAAATTAACTGATAGTTAATGCATCTTTAGAGCCCATCAATGTGTGGTTTTATTAGCACATCCTTGGTGAACCTTTGCCAATCTACCAATTTCTATAGCCAGAGTTTTATAGTAGCTATTAGAATGTAACATCATATCTCTCCCTCCTATTTAATAAGTTGACCCAACAAAGCCTCTTCTACAAGGATATTATTAGCATGCATTTTGTGAGTTTCATAAGACACCATGCCACACAAAAAATAGATGCATTAGTTTGAGACAAAAGATAGAGGATTTGATAGATGGAAATCATATTGATCTTGGCACTTTAGTTGAGCCTCCTCAGGCAAAGCAAACATAGGATAAATCTTTGAAAATATTCTTAGATCCCTTTCCATAGCATTCTAAAAAAGCTATAGGGAACATATCAAGGGTTCACCATGCATATCATGCACATCTACCACTAGATACATATAGGTCACCTTTAGTTTATTCACATCCTTTGAGTAACATGATTGGTGTATATAATTTTAGATTTCTAGCTAGACATCCCATTTCCTTCTCAAAGCAAGAGATAGTCAAGGATGATTTAGATTATCATACACTCTTTATTAGATCTTACATTCACAGTCATCCTATTCATAGTGTTTTCATAGAAAATGAATCTAGCATGAACATGTGCACTATGCCATTATTGTAGCATTTGGGATATTTAGAGTAGGATATTACCTTGATGAAGACAATTATCAGTAGATTCAATGGGTATATATAGAGTTCATTGGTTAAGATTTACTTATTTTATAGGTTAATCCAACACATGTGGACACACCATTCATTATTGTTCTTAGTGCAGGAGTTTTTGATATACTACTTGGTTGACCATGGATTTAAAAACTTCAAGTAGTACCTTCTATAGTTCACAAATGAATAAAATTCATTCATGCTAATCATATTATTACAGTGGGTGAAATTCCATATGAGTTACCACTCCCCACTTTAGAGCCATATATTATTCCACATTCATCAATTTTAGTTTTGCCACCAGTTATTATTCCTCTTCTAGTTTTGATTCAGACATAGTTGAGGCATCCATTGCCAGCACTGAGAGTTCATACACCTCCATAACTTTAGGATTCTAGATAGCTTCAACCTATAGTTTTCACACCCAAGGTAGTGTCATTGAGATCTCATGCATTTACTCATAGAGTACATGTTTAGAGAGATTCTCCTACTATCAGATCAATCCCTAAGAGCCCTATAGTTGCATCCAATTCTTAGAGTTATAAGGGACCCCACACTCAATTTCTTCTTTAAATATTTTAGAGAATTTACAAAATATATAGCTTTTAGAGCCATAGTCGTAGCATTTCCATCATGTTTCATGATCATGCATGATTCCTCTCCTTGATACAGGATACCATGATAGGGATTCTCTCATGAGACTCATTGGTTAGTATCATCTCTTCTTAGCATTACCTATATATAGTTTCCTTATGATTGATTATACATGGTCTTTCTTTGATTGATTGTACATAGCTCAAATCTGAAAAATTCAAAAAAATTTAAATATATCAAAAATACCAAGAATAATACAAACTTTCAAAAATATAAAAACATTTAAATAATTCTAAATTCTAAAAAATATGCTGATTGTATGCATCATCCATGCTTTACATCTCTACTACTATGTTAGACTTACATTTGCTATTCTATGCTATTGTTTGTCAACTTCTATATATTACCATGCTTTAATTTATCTTCTTTGAGTATGTGTAGTGACATCTAGATCCTTGATTGCTTCACTATACCCATTGAGGGGGCATCCTACTTCTACATTCGAGACACACATCGATATACATACTCACTGGGGCATATTCTACATGACTACACCATCCAAGTTATGTCATCCCTACACCACACACTTTAATTATCATTTTAATGTACATTACTTACTAGATTACATAGATTACTCCATCAGCATTCCACTAGTATATAGCACTTGTGTATTTTCTTAGTAAATGCCTAGTCTTGTACTAACATGTTTTTCATACTTTCACTTTTTACTTTGATTAGTTAGATGTGATTGTGTTTCTAGTATATTACATGATTTCCTTTATTGCTTTATGTATCTAAATGTGACTGCATTTCTCAGTTCTTATTTGTCTCCTATATGTGCCTTAGTGCATTTGCCAATGTCCTTTGCTTCTATTATTGTGTGTGCCTTAGGACATTTGTCAATATCCTTTGTCTGTACTCTTCTATATGATTATGGATTTCATGCCAACCTTAATTTTTTCACTTATATGTGTACATGGCATTTAAACATGCCTTGTATACTTTCTTTTTAGTTTAAGTGACATGTGCCCATGTCCCTTGTTTTCTTGGCCCCTTGGCCACTCGTGTATGCTTCTTGCTTCTTGCCTTGCATTCTTGTTGATTGTTTTCTTCTCAATTATTTGTAATGTTATGATCCACATCATGCATTATCTTGCTCTCTTGGATGCCATGATGGACATCATGTTATATCCCTCCTTACCAACTAACAACTAATAATTAACCAAACTTTTAGTTTCAATTTAGTATATTACACATGTTATTATATTTTTATATCTATCTAGAGATGCCCATGTTGATCTAATAATCTCTCAATACAAACCATGTTATATCTTGAAATATCTTGTCAATTATCATTACTATATCATGTATCTTTGTAGTATAACACACTTATAAGGATCTTTCTTCAAAGTGAAATCATTTCAGGGTCTTCATTCTTACACTCAAAATAGGGGGAAAAAATAGGGGTTTTGTCATAGAGATCAGATCTCCTAATAGTAAAAAATTTAGCTTTCAAAACACCCAAAATAGCAATTAAACATCAAACCAGATAGAATAGACTGGGTAGATAGTGAAAATGTCAAAATAGTAATCAGATTTATCCCAAGACAATAGTGCTAAGATCAAAATATAGCATTAGGCCCTTTAGTGTCCATTTTCAATGCTCCTATCCAAATAATAGAAAAACCAAAATTTCTAGAAGCAAGTAGAAAAGTAGGTTCAACTACAATTTTGCATAGTCAAACTAGTTCAAAATCAATAGTTTTTAGTACACTTTTGATTAGAGAATATAGATATAGGGGGCATCATGCATGACATGATGTCTCTCACTTCTAGTTTTAGATACAATAGTTGATATAACTTCTAGATCATAATTCATTTTCTAGACACCAGTGATTGGGGGCAATGTGTGTGACACATTTATTTTCTTTTCTTTCCAAGTTCAGTATTACCCAAGCATTCTTAGTAGTTGTATGTTGTATTCCATATATAGGTGGTTGGCATCATTTTGGAATGATTTTCATACAAGCTTAACTCCCACATTTTGGAGTGGCTTTCATATAAGCCTAGTGTACCAATTTTGGAGTAGCTTTCATACAAGCCTAATCTCCATCTTTCAGAGTGGCCAAAAGTCACCTATTTTCTAGCATACATTTGGCTATCCACACCAACATTTTTGTATCAATAAAACATTCATGAGCTTCAAGATCCATCTCATACAATATACATTTCATACTGGTATTAGTTCATAGCTTCACTTCATAAGGAAATGATGGAGCCAAAGGAATAGCTAGCATTTATATTCTTGAGCCACCTATTCAAAGAGATTAAACACAGTCCAAAAATCAATCAACACATGTATGACCACCTCGATTCACTTAGTATGTGATGATGGAGATAAAGGGCTAGGCTCTGCATTCTTGACCTACTTCTAGGGAATTGAGTACTTATCTCCATTCATGATATTATTCTTGGTTCAACACACATCCAACATCACCTGCCATTACTAAGTAGCAAAATAGGTTTTATATTGGTCTGTGTACTTAGTGAGGTGTAATCATTCCTTTCTCTTCCTCTCTCTCTTACCCAACTTTATACATTCTTATTTTAGATATAGTGTATTTAGTAAGAACTAATCTACTCTTTATTTTTTATTGCATATTTGCACTTCATAGTGTGTTCTTTCTACGCACACCCAGTATCACACAAGCTTCATGAGCTTCACCCTTATAGGTAAGTTTAGGTGTGATTTCTATTTTTTTTATCCTATTATTTCACTTTATTTCATCACTATAATAAAATGGGGGTAAATGTAATCATATAAAATGTGGAAATTGGTAACTTGAGTGTGGCTAATGACACCCAACCCATAGGTCCCTCCTGTTTGCTTTCATGACCCTCATAGACATCTTTTCACTAATTTATAGTCATCTATAGCATTCTATACCTAATCCCAGCTTAGCCAAACTACTCTTTCCATGACAAATCCATCCCTCTAAGCCCCATTAGCTAATGATAATATCGTTCAACTTGGACTATAACATTAGTGCCACTAGTGTCTTATTTTGGTGCTCCTATCCAAGTGCATTTTAAACCCCAATGATCAGTTCCTTTTGGTTCTTCATCTTTCTCCTTGTCAAATTAATACAAGAACATTAAACCCATGATCAATATATCCCTATAAAATTCCATTCAAATATCATTTGA
This sequence comes from Torreya grandis, assembly GCA_037957365.1. Lineage (NCBI taxonomy): Eukaryota > Viridiplantae > Streptophyta > Pinopsida > Cupressales > Taxaceae > Torreya > Torreya grandis. The sequence goes on along the minus strand of JARHVA010010488.1, from coordinate 20,915 downwards.
AAAGGGTTGGTAATTATAATAAGTAAGCAAGAATACAAGAAAGACTACTCAGGCAATCTTCCCTATTCTCTACATATAGCTAGCCAATATTATTACAAGCTTATTCAAATCCTTAAAAAGTCCTTACCAATCTTAATCACACCCAATTTTATAATTTTCATCTTCATACACACTATTGCATAAATCACATCAAGTGGGAGAACTATATATGGCTAGATTCCTCTTCAAAGTATTGGTACGTAGGTAGTGTGCCCACACAAGGGGTTTAGATACACGTTTAGTGCATCTTACACATACTAACCCCCCCTCTTTCCAAAATTTTGTCAAAGTACAAAATATTCTAGGGTTTGAAGATAAAATATGCTCTATAAGGGGTTCCACGAACATTCGGTAGTCAAAACTTCATAGGCAGGGTCGTACAGACACAATAAACAAAACTCAAGTCTCTTGGACAATAGTGGTAAGAGTGGACTATAGTGCTAGTGCCACTATTTTATTATTTTATCACCCCTATCTAATCATAATATGAAGGCTAGATCCTAATTTGTGATAGTGTCCCAGTCCTACACCATGAATTTTAGACTCTGACTTAGTCATCTTAGTTAGTTTCCAGCTAAGTCTTACTTTCTATCGCTTATTGTTATTTTTAAAAAGGTAAAAATTTCAATCATATGTATAAAAATCAGTATATTAATTATTCCATATTTATTTATGTATTTTACTACTCAAACCCTTTAACTAAATTAAGAATAATACACCAATATTCCCAAAATTGTTAAATTAGTAGGATAAAGCCCCATTGGATGAAGCTAGGGAGGTCAAAAATTGGAAAATATTTGAATAGAGGTGTGGATATTATGCTCACCTTGCTAGTGTTTCCTTAGATCCTTTAGATTTTAGGGCTCTTTGTGAATTGGAAATGAACAAGTATGTTGCTCATGGTTGAGAAAGGTCTTAAGTTGGGGGGTGTGATGAGCCCCAACATGTGTTATTCTTATCCTCATTTATCACACTCATCCTTCTTGTTTACCATGATTTTGAGTAATTTTCCATAAAGTTTCCTTTCTAAAATATCCATAATCTTGTAAATAGCATTATGTTTCCATACTCTTTAAATAGTTAGAATTGTGTGTTTTAATTAGATATATAATAGTTATCTTCTGCTATAAGATGTTTTTTTCTATAATGTGTTTTAAGGATGTTTTGGAGAAATAGGTATGTAGCATGGAACATCTTGCAGAAAAGGAATCTCATCACATGAACATATCTTTTAGACACTACATGACCAAAGCTTTAGATTAATAGATTTTGATTCCTCATTCAACCAACTCATAGAAACAACCATAACCTCCATGGAGCACAATAAGGATGTGGTTGAAGAGTGAAACAAGTTTGTTTCTCCTAAATAAATGTTGTAGAATTCACATGAAAAGTGACTTTAGTCAAAGGATACAATTTTGAATATCCTAAGTTGAATGTTTCTTAGATTAGAATATATATATTATTTTATATAAAATAATATCCTCTATGGTATATATATGTAACAACAGGATTGATAAAGTAGTAGATATTGATTAGAGAATTACCATAAGTACATTTTTTCAAGCAATTATTTTTGTAATTTCCTATAGAAATTCATTACTGTATTTTGATTAATATGAACAAGCATTTTTAAATTCAATTTAGTGTTGTGAGAGGAAGGATTGAAGCTGAAATCGAAAGGAGGAAGGGCTTGTTGATGCCTAAATATGTACCATAGGTGCCCAAAGAGTTAAGAAACACTTCTCATTTTAGAATTCATAGAATTTAGTGCATGATATTTAGGTTGTGATAATCCTATTATCTATTGGTGGAATAGAGGTAGAACAAGTGACTATTTCACAATATTTATATTAAGTGGTGGTTGGGAGCCATCATGGCCAAATAATAAATATAGGCAAAGTATGTAGTAACTATGTAAAGAGCAATGAATTATGATCAAGAACTAAATTAATAATTAATTTAGAATGGATATTTACAATGAAAATATAAACTAAGGTGATCCAAGTTAAAAAAAATTAAAAGGAAGGTTAGGGTAGAAATAAATATTATTGATATTCATTTCAAACATCATGACAAAGTTCAGATTTCATCCAAGCATGCACTTAAAACCAACATGTGAAGTGAAACAACTTAGCCCAAATCACATCACACATTAGGCAAACTTCTAAAGAAGGTATGGAAAGATGTAGATAAGAACCATGCTCACTTTAAATATTTACTCCTATAAGTAAACAACATTGGCCCAAATGCAAGAAAGGCAATAAAATAAAATAAAATGAACCTAAGAAATTTTAGACAACCTAGTATTAGCACAAGTTAACAACTCTATAATCAAAGGTACACACCAAGAATCCATAAGAACCATTTAAATCTATAAATTAGAGCAAGCAAATGAGAGAGAAACCATGATTGCAAACACATAGACAAATATTGAACAATCTTTACAAAATTCCTTGCTTCAAGTTTACAAATTAATTTTGGCTCTAAAACTCCCCCTTTTACAAAATGGTAGTACTACCTTTTATAGGAGGACCAGACGGTATACAAGTCAGTTACAAGATACAAAATTATAGGAAGTAAGGATAGTTGTCCTTTTTCTAGAAAGTTTTACAATACATTTGCTTTTCCAAACTAAACTGACCTAGAGGTAATATGCTAAAAAACTAGCATATGACTTTACAAAATAATATTCCTCTTTCAAAATATTACAAATCTTTTAAAAAATGGAATATTAATTAGATTTTTGGTGGGCCCTATACCTAGGAACTTGTTTATTGCTTTGAAGGATATTCATAACCTTTTGATGTTATTCATTAACAAGTCCCAAATCTATAGCTAGCCTTGAATTTTACTTTTTATGCCTTGGTCCTTAGCCCTCTCAAAAAGTGTCTTTTATAATTTAGACTTGGCCCACCTCACCAAAAAAATATCCTTTAGAGAAAGTGCATAAGACTTTTGCCAAGAAAAATGATACCCTTTAAACTTTTTGTAAAGGTCCACTTTCTCAAAGAAGATATCCTTCAGGAAATTTGCTTGGTTTACCTCCTCGAGAAAAGTACCCTTTAGGAAGTGTGTATAGGACACTTTGATTTGAACAATTCTTTTAGACAAAATGTTTGAAGGAATTTTGTCTTCGTCTTTTTCTTTAAGGCAAAAGCTTTGAAAGAAATCTACCTTTGGGAAAAGGTCCCAAATTTGTTTTTGAAGGAATTGTGTCCTTAAAATTTCCCTTTCGCCCTTTAGAAATGCCCTCCGATACTACTACATTAGACCCTTTTGAATAAAGGACCCTTCGAGGAAATTTTTCTAGATAAAATGTTTGAAACAATTCCTAACATTTAAATAGAAATCCCAAAACACAACTCTCAAAACAACTCCAACACTTAGCCAAATAAAGTGGGAAAAAACTCCTTTGAAGGAAATCTGAATGCTACACTTGGCCAAAAGTTGAAAAAATGTGTAATCTAGGCATATTTTCTAGACTTGCTCCTGTAATTACTTAACATAAATGAAACCTATTTGGATCCCTCACTAGCTATGTCAAGATTGCTTCTAAGTCACCTGATCCACTTTAATAATTGGGACCCTGATTATCTATTCAAACTAGGTAGAAGCTGGTATGTGAGCCAAAATGGCCAACAAGACCCTCCCTTCATTTTTTGTATATTTTTTACCTTATGCCCCTTAGCTTCACCACTTATCACTCTCATGAGGCTTTTAATCTATGTACTCTACACTAGTCATATATCAAACCTGCATTCACCATGTGTTGAGCTTGTAGGATCTTGTAAAATTATTGAATGGTCCTTGGTGATTTCATGCCATTGATCAAGAGTCATGATGAAGTTTAGACCATCAGATCCTACAAGATGCATGAGATTTAATTAGTATCAATATTTAGGTGGGGACTAAAGTTTGAATACCTTAGGCCAAGGTTTATTTTATGTTTATTAAACATGAAATAAAATTTAAGCTAAAGTCTTTATGCCTAAGTTTTTTGAGATTTATATAACATGGAACCATGGCTAATATTTCAAGCTAAGGTTTACGTTGTATTAATAAAAAAACATATACTTTGGGCTAAAATATTTATGTTAATCTCTTAGAACATGCCTAAAAGGATCAAAGTAATATAAGGACAAAATGCAAGGTTTTGACCTAGGATTTCATCATATTAATAAACATGATGAAACCTTTAGTTAAAAGTAATTGGAATAAGTTTTATGTCACAATGACCCTTTTAAAATAAGACTTAGTAGTATAAGTCTCTAGCCTAAGGTTCACGACATTCAAATAAATGAAATGGGAACCTTAGGATATAGACTTAGACTAAATTCATCTCTACATATATGATATCATTTCATTATTTGTAGTTCAAAGATCTCAAGTGTTTGAACATCCTCTGAGGGGTCCCATTAGTCTGCAATGCAATCCATGAGATTTTGATAACACTTTTGGAGCATATCCTAGTCTCTAGGTTAATTATTCTTGTTCAAATCATAATTTAACTCCTTTCAACTTAACTATGATAGATCTAAGCCTAAATTAGGTCCTTTTATACATTGAGCCTCATGGTTGTGCCATTTGGCACCTTTTCAAGCTTTTTGAGCTCTATTCTCTACACCAATTATATATCAAATGAGCATTTACCATGTGTCAAGATCATGGGCTCTTGTAGAACCATTGAATAGTCATCGATGATTTCACACCATTGGATCAAGAGTCATGATGAAGTGTAGATCATCAGATCCTACAAGATACATGAGCTTTAATAAATGCATAGATATACAAAGGGCTTAGGTTTAAATGATTTTATCTAAGTTTATTTCATATTAATAAACATGAAAATACTTAGGTTAAAGCATTTTATGCTAAGTTTTTAAAGCATAATATCAAATGACCCCTTCAAATGACATAAAACATGCCTCATTTACCTAGAGAAAAGGTTAGATGAGATTAAGTTTGATAACATCATATATGTCAATGACAGCCTCATGGACATCAAATGATGGTCATGTGAATGTTAAATTTAAGCTCATTAAGTTCCTAGTTTTAGTGGGCTTAAAGTTGATGGCCATGTAGACATCAATGATGGCCTTGTGAATGTCAGATTTAATCTCATCATGTTTCAATATGTGGGAGAGCCATGTGGCAGCTCTGTGGGGATTCTTGGGCCTTTTGACTTTTCAATGTTGGCTTCACTTTTTCCAATTAAAATTCTTGATGAAGCGAGAGCCATCGATCATGATATGAGCACTTGTACATGATTGGTCTCTTTGAATAATTAAATTTGAAAACCTAAGTTTTAAACTAAGGTCTTTTTGTATTAAAAAATATAATGAGGCCTTACGATAAAACTTTGGCTTAAGTCTTATGTTTGATTATGGGACCCACTCAAGCTTAAGTGTTATCATGCCATCTAATCTTCAGCTCCACTTAAGCATGGGCCATTGATCATGATCCTTATGATGGAATGGGATTGGTAGAAAGGGTGATGGATTTAAAATCCTTAGGCTTCCTTCATATCATATAATTAAGAGGATTGATAAGGCATGGACCATTAGATCTAAAGAAGAAGCAAGGTTTTTAAGTTAGGACTTGGTTGAAAATAAACTTAGGTTAAAGCATTTAGACCAAGGTCTTGTTCATGTTGATAAACACAAATGGGTACTTGGAATTAAAACCTTAGGCTAAATATGTGATAAATGGGACCATGCTTAGGAAAATAAAAGTAAACCTATCAATATGAATATTAAACTCGGTTAGAAATATAGAAAACAAAGGGGGGAATAAAAGGGACCAAGTAAGACTTTTCAGGTTAAGGTTTGGTCATGTTAAGAAACATGACTAGGCCTTAACATAAAAATTAAGTTTAAGTCCAATGTAATTTGAATTGTTCCTACCAATTTTCTCTCATCAAATGTAAATTTTAACCAAGGGTTTATGCTAGGTTTTTGGGAGGAGAGCTTCAAAACATGAATCTAACAATGAGATTCTTCAGATAAAAGGCTAGTAAAACTTTGAATGAAGATAAATAGTGGGAATCTAAGCATGATCTATTCATAAAGGCTCCATGAAACCTGTAACTTATCACATGAAGAGAAACTATTAGCAACATTTGGTGACCTTAAAGCAAAACCATAAGCTAGCAAGCCAACTTTATTAGACATGGATGATCTTCAAATTCTAATAATGTTCAAAACAAGCCATGTTTTTAGTGTTAAGTTTCAAAATATCTCAAAGGTCCCAATTTTTAAAAATCGGGGTATGTTTCTCTAAAAAATGGTGACTTATAGGGGAAAAATAATAATATGTTAGAACTTAGAGGCTCTGGTTTGGACAAGTGACTAGGTTACCTATTTTAATTTATCTATGCCATCATCTACATCAATTCATGATTGAAATAGGCTTTGCACATGCAAAATTAGGGTCAAACATTAATACATAGCCATGTTGTGTCTGTTATTTTACTCCACTTACTATTTTCCATGGGATTCAAGGGAAAGCTTCCAAGTTCTATGCCTTTAATCATTAACATTGACTTAGAACATATTTGGATATCAATTAAGGACCATGATTCTAGTTCAAAGAAGGCTTGGACATTACTCTACTTATAACTAGACATCAATAGACCTGATAGAGATGCCTTTGGTTCTACTCATGGCCTTACTTCACTACCAACCAAGTGTCCATATCCCCAGTGGAGATTACCAGAATTACCTATGCTTAAAAATCTTTTGATTTTGTATTGAATTCTTATTTTTAGATATTTTATGCTTTCAGTAAGGTTGGGATCCAGGGTAACCAGGTTGAAGGATTTGGTCAAGTGTTTGATCTTTAAGTAATCAACTATGGTTGTGACCTTTTTCCTAGGCAAATATGTTAGTTAAGTTTAAGCATGACTACACACTAGTAGCTCAATATTTCATCCCACATGTGCAACTCCTCTTAAAACCAAGTTTATATTAGAATAATGTTTGAGTTATCATAAAATAGTTAACCTATACATTAGTGTTTGCTAGTTCCTCTAAATTAGAACATCAAGCTCATATTTCAAATCCATGGTCAACACGTGCATGAGGTGCATACCTACATTTTTGAACTTCAATAATTTCAAGCAAATTAAATGGTCTTTGAGTAGAGGGTTATCCAAAGGACTTATTTAAAAGCAAATAATAAAGCACAAAAGGAAAACAAATATGTATGAAAGTTATATATAAATAAGGGATAGGAAGGAAAAATAAGAAATAAATAAAGAATAGGAAAGAAACTAATCTAATCCCTATACTAACTTCATAAAATACTTACCTCCAAGATCAAATAAAAAATTATTTAGTCTACTACCAAATATTGAACCTTGAGTGTTCTTTTATGGCATCTTCTTATAGATAGAGGTGTTTGGATGCATAGGTCTTCTAGATGATATATCTTGATATCCTATTAGCCTCCTCAGATGCATGGATCAAAAATATGAATCTAAGACCTAATCATCTTCTTCCCAAATTTTCATACTTTGCAGTAGGATTGCTAGTTTTATTTCATCCATAGATAGGTATTGGATTATATCATCTTCACTCAATAATGGTAGCTTAGCTTGTATCCTTAGACTAATGTCTTCACTAGGTTCTTTATGAGGTGGAAGTGGACTACCAATCTTTGCACAAAAATCTTCCAATTCATCCCAAAAATTTTCTTCATCTTGATCAACTGAATGATGTCTATATGGAATATCATCATGAAAAAAATGTTGGTCCCATACTACTAATCTCTTGATGAAGTCATATGATAATTCCTGATCTGATTTACTTGCTCCATATTCATTTTCAATGAAGGGAGGTGGCTCTTCTATCTAATCAGGCTCTAGATTATTTCAGGTTTAGGCCTCCAAAATAATATCATCATTTGGGAACTTCAAATAATTGGTGAAATCCTCAAATGAAGCATATATGTGTTGTCCTTTTCCATCATCTACCCTCTCTAGCTCTTTGATTCTATTTAAGAAATCATGAAATGACTTCTTCCAGTGATCACATTCTTCAAGTGTATTCTCTATTTCAAAAATAAACATGCATGGGTTGTCTTTCTAGCTACCTTTTAAAGAAAGATCATCATCAACTTGATCAATATCTACTTCATCTATTAATCTTCAATTTCAATCTCTTTTACATATTCAAGAATATAGTTCCCTCAGATGTAAGTTCTTCAATTGGCTCATCTTCATCTTCATCTTCAAATGAGAAATCAAAGGCCTATATGAAACCTTGAGATGCTCCTCCAAAGCCAAATGTCCTTGTATAAAAGTCTTGATTAAGAAATTTTTTAGATGTTTCAAAAATATTAAAATAATAAACCATAACAATGTCACAAAAGCTCATATGTAGGTCCTTAGATAATATGTTATTGTTACTATCATGAAACCTGTTTGGAGGCATATTGAGTCTTTGAGAAGAGTGGTTTCTATCAGATCCTTCCCTAGTATTTCCTACTTATTTTTGCAACTAAATAAATTTAGTGCTCAGTTTTTGGACCATTTATAATATCAAGTTATTTGAATTTTTTGTTGTCTCAGGATCATGAATTGGAGCATTACTACTAGTTGTGGGCACTAAAGTTCTAAGATTTTGTGGATGGGATCCACTTGTAATACTATTCAAGAACTCTAGGTGTTGGCCAAGATTTATATGACTTAAGGGAAATGGTTATGAACTGATGTTAAAGTATGCATACCAATAATGACATTTTGGATGGGCCAATTTGAATTGACATTAGGCATAGAATGTGCCATTTAAACTTGAGGTTGCATTTGGTCATTAATGACTACAGATTCAAAATAGGCTTGGGTTAATGTGTTTATGACTAGAAGAGATATTTTTAGGAACATGGAGGTTAAGGGATCTATAGAATCCTTATAATTATCTAAGGTTAAAGCCTCCTTGGGTCTATAAGGGGATGTAGTTTTACTGAACATTTTTTGAAACTAGACATTAAAGGCTTTGATGGTTTCATTAACGTCACTTTTAATTATGGTAGATTGTTGATATAAAATACAAAGATTAATAATTTTTCCAAATTAATCAATGAAAATATTTTTGAAGTCATTCCAGCTAGTAATGCAATCCTCTAGAAGGCTAAGAAACTATTCATAGGCAACATCTTTAAAAGTAAATGGAAATAACCTACAAGCAACATCTTCATGAATCACATTCAAAAATCGCAAAGCAGATTTGAAACTTTTAACATGTTCTTTAGTTGTGATAACATTATTAAGACTAAAAAGAAGGTAAATATCTTTTATGACTCCAAGGAAGATCATGTATTATACCTAGCACATTGATTGAAGAACCACCTAGCCAAGCCATACCTTGAACACATGAGTACCTTGATTTGTTGAAGTGTTTAAGACTTTGGGAATTTTGATTATCTAATATTTGCCTTGGGTATTTACAACTTTTGACCTTGAAACCTATTTGAAATATGATGTGTCAAATCAATCTTTACAAATTATAATGCTTAGATTTGCACATTAAGTAAATTTTATAAAGATTCATATAAAGAACAATAAAGGACAATGCTCTTTAACTAAGTTAGCTCAAAGAGGTGTCCAAATATACCAATATGAATGATATTTACACGTTAAAGTCCAAATAAACTCAAATTTTCAAAGTATCTATGAATATTTGATCAAAATAGCTATTACTAACCTCAAACTAGTTAGATTTACAGTTCTAAATCCATCTTTACCACAACTAAGCATATGTATTCAAAGAATGTCAATATTTATCTAAGTAAGCCCAAAGACTAGTCTAAAACCATGAAGATCACCAACATTTACATAATAATGCTAAAATAAACACAAATATGTAAAGAATATAATGATATTTGATGAAAATACACCAAAACTAGTAAAGACCCTACAATTTTTCAAAGATTTTGTTGAGGGCCCTCCTTCCAGTGCCAATGAAGCTCCTCTTATTAATGCCTAAATGTATACCACAAGTGCCCAAAGTATTAAGAAACACTTATCATTTTAGAATTCAAATAATTCAGTGTATGAGTTACAAGTTGTGATAATCCTATTATCTATTGGTGGAATAGAGGTAGAACAAGTGACTGTTTCATAGTATTTATATTAAGTGGTGGTTGGGAGCCACCATGGCCAAATAATAAATCTATGCAAAACATGTAGTACCTATGCAAAGAATAGTGAATTATGATCAAGAATTAAATTAATAATTAATTTAGAATGTATATTTATAATAAAAATCTAAACTAAAGTGATCTAGGTCAAAAAAGAGCAAAAGGAAGGGTAGGGTAGAAAGAAATATTATTGATCTTCATTCCAAACATCATGACAAAGTTCAAATTTCATCCAAGCATGCACTTAAAACTAACATGTGAAGTTAAATAGCTTATCCCAAATCACATCACACATGAGGCAAACTTCTAAGGAAGGTATGGAAAGATGCAAATAAGAACTAGGCTCACTTTAAATATTTACTCCTACAAGAAAATAACATTGGCCCAAATGCAAGAAGAGCAAGAAAACAAAATGAAGCTAAGAAATTTTATTAAACCTAGCATTGGCATAAGTTAAAAACTCTAAAATCAAAGGTGCACACCAATAATCCACAATAACCATTCAAATCTAGAAATTAGAACAAGTAAATGAGAGAGAAGCCATGATAGAAAACATAGATAAATACTATACAATCTTTATAGAATTCCTTGATTGTATTGCTTGCTTCAAGTTTACAAAGTAATTTTGGTTCTAAAACTCCCCCACTTTTACAAAATGGTAGTAATTCCTTTTATAGGAAGACCAGGCAGTATACCAGTCAGTTACAAGATACAAATATACAAAAAGTAAGGACAATTATCTTTTTTCTAAAAAGTTTTAGAATACATTTGCTTTTCCAAACTAAACTAACCTAGAACAGATATGATAAAAAACTATCATATGCCTTTAAAAATTAATATTCCTCTTTAAAAATATTACAAAGATTTTATAAAATGGAATATTAATTAGTTGGTTGGTGGACCCTATGCCTAGGAACTTGCTTGTTACCTTGAAGGATATTCATAATCTTTTGATGTTCCTCACTAACAAGTCTTGAATATACAACTAGACTTGAATTTTAATTCTTATGTCTTTGTCCTTTGCACTCTCAAAAAAATTCTTTAAAAATTTAGACTTGGTCCACCTCATTGCAAAAATATCCTTCAGAGAAAGTGCATAAGACTTTTGTCGAGAAAAATGATACCCTTCAGATTTTTTGCAAAGGTCCACTTTCTCAAAGAATATATCCTTTGTTAATTTTTATTGGTTTACCTCCTCAATAAAATTTCCCTTCAGGAAGAGTGTATAGGACATTTTGCTCTGAATAATTCTTTTAGACAAAATGTCTGAAGGAATTCTGCCATAGTCTTTTTCTTCAGGGTAAAACTCTGAGAGAAATTTGTTTTTGGGAAAAGGTCCTGAACAATTTTCCAAAAGGAATTGTGTCCTTAGAATGGACCTTCAACAATTTTTAAATTCCCTTCGGCACTACTATGTTAGACCCTTTTAAAATAAATGACCCTTTAGGGAAATTATTTCAGACTAAATGTCTAAAATAATTACTAACACTTAAACAGAAACCCTGAAACATAAATCTTGAAAGAATTCCAACACTTAGCCAAATAAAGTAGGAAAAAACTCCCAAAATAATTAATCCTTATACATTTTTTGTGGGATTTATGTAGAACACTTCCTCTGAAGGAAATCTGAATGTTACACTTGGCCAAAAGTTTAAAAAAAAGGTGTAATCTAGGCTTCTTTTTTAGACTTGCTCTTGCAACTGCTTAATACCATAAAAACCTGTTTGGATCCCTCCGCTTGAATTTTTAAGCCTACTTATAAGTCACATAATCCACTTCAATAATTGGGACCCTACTCATCTATTCAAACTAGGCAGAAACTAGTATGTGGCCCAAAATGGCCAACAAGACCCCCCCTTCATTATCTATATATTCTTTGCCTTATGCCCCATGGTTATGCCACTTATCACTCTCATGGGATTTTTAATCTATGTACTCTACACCAATCATATATCAAGTGAGCATTCACCATGTTTTGAGCTCATGGGATCTTATAGAATTATTGAATAGTCATCGATGATTTTTCTTCGTTGGATCAAGAGTCATGATGAAGCACAGACCGTCAAATCCTACAAGATGCACGATATTTAATTAGCATCATTATTTTTTGTTTATTAAACATGAAATAAACTTTAGGCTAAATTTTTATGCCTAAGTTTTTTGAGATTTATATAATAGGGGACCATGGATAAATATTTCAAGCTAAGGTTTACATTGTCTTAATAAATGCAACACATATTTTGGGCTAAAAATTTTATGTTAAGCTCTTAGAATATGCACAAAAGGATCAAATTAATATAAGGAAAAAATGAGAGGTTTTGACCTAAGATTTCATCATATTAATAAACATGATGAAACCTTCAGTTAAAATTATTTTGGCTAAGTTTTATGTCACAAGGACTCTTTTAAAATAAGACTTAGTATAAGTCTACAGCCTAAGGGTCATAGCATTCAAACAAATTCAATGATGACCTTAGGATATAAAATTAGACTAAATTCATCTCTACATATATGAGATCATTTCATTATTTTTAGTTCAAAGATCTCAAGTGTTTGAACATCCTTCGAGGGGTCCTATTGGTATACAATGCAATCCATGAGCTTTTGACAACAATTTTGAAACATATCTTGGTCTCTGGGTTAATTCTTCTTTTTTAAATCACAATTTAACTCCTTTCAACTTGACTATGATTAATATGATCCTAAATTAGGTCCTTTTATGCATTAAGCCTCATGGTTGTGCCATTTTGCACCTTTTCAATCTTTTTGAACTTTGTATTATGTACCAGTTGTATATTAAATGAGTATTTTTCATGTGTCAAGCTTGCAGGCTCTCATAGAATCATTGAATAGTCATCAATGATTTTGCTCCATTAGATCAAGATTCATGATGAAGCATTGACCATCACATCCTAAAATATGCATGATCCTTAATCAATACATATCTATACAAAGGACTTAGGTTACAATGATTTTAGCTAAGTCTATTTCATATTAATAAACATGAAAAGACTTAGGTTAAAGCATTTTATGCTAAGTTTTTAAAGCATAATATCAAATGACCCCTTTTAATGACATAAAACATGCCCCATTTGCCTAGACAAAAGGTTAGATGAGCTTAAATTTGACATCCTTGTAGACTTCAATGATGACCTCACAAATGTCAAATGATGGATGTCTGAACATCAAATTTAATCGCATGAAGTTCCTAGTTTTAGTGGGCTTAAAGTTGACAATCACACAGACATTAATTATGGCCTCACAAACATCAAATTTAAGCTCATCAAGTTCCTATATGTGGTAGTGCCACATGGTGGATCCATGGGGCTTCCTGGGCCTTTTGACTTTTCAATATTGACTTCACTCCATCTGATTAAAAGTTGTGATGAAGTGAAAACTGTTGATCATGATCTAAGCACTTATACATGATTGGTCTCTTTGAGTAATTAAAGTAAAAAACCTAAGTTTTAAAATAAGGTCTCATTTTATTAAAAAATATAACATGGCCTTATGAAAAAACTTAAGCTTAATTTTTATGTTTGATGATGGGACACACTCAAGCTTAAATTTTCTTTCACCATTTTCTCTTTGGCTCTGCTTAAGCACATGCCATTAATCATGATCCTTGTGATGTAATGGGATTGGCCTAAAGGGTGAAGGATTTATGATCTTCAATATTCTTTCATTCTGTCTGATCAATAGGATTATTGAGGTGTGGATCATCATATTTGAAGAAGAAGTAAGGCTTTTAAGTTAGGACCCAATTGAAAATAAACATAGGCTAAAGTGCTTAGACCAAGGTCTCATTTGTGTTGATAAACATAAATGGGGCCTTAGAATTAAAACCTTAGGTTAAATAGCTAATAAATGGGACCATGCTTAGGAAACTAAAAGTGACCCTACCAATATGAATGTTAGACTTAGTTAGAAATATAGGAAACAAAGGGGGAAAATAAAAGGGACCAAGTAGGACTTTCAAAGTAAGTTTTGCTCATGTTAAGAAACATGACTAAGCCTTAACATGAATATTGAGATTAATTCCAAAGTAATTTGGAATGTTCCCACCAATTTTCTCCTGCCAAATACAAATTTGAATCAAGGGTTCATGCTAGGGTTTTTGAAGGAGAGGTTCAAAACATGAATCTAATAGAAAGATTCTTAAGATCAAAGGCAAGTAAAAACTTGAATGAAGATAAATAATGGGAATCTAAGCATGATATATTCATAAATGATCCATGAAACCTATAACTTATCACATGAAGAGCAACTGTTAGCAACATTAGGTGACCTTAAATCAAAACCATAAGCCAGCAAGCCAACTTTATCAGGCATGGATGATCTTCAAATTTTAATAATTTTTGAAACAAGCCATGCTTTCAATGTTAAGTTTCAAAATATCTCAAGGGTCTTAATTTTTATAAATGGGGATATGTTATCTTCAATAGGGCCCCCTTTGGAAGCCTTAGAGCAAAAATCCAACCCATTTAAATAGCTAAGCATGTTTTTTGGTTTCTTTATGAATTGTGTGTTTTATTTTTGAATTGTGTGGTTTACATTCTTGCTTAGAAGTGTTTAAGGAAGCTTCCAATGTGTAATCATTTATTTCATAGTATTATGTTCATGTTTGATTCCAAGCATTACACTTACTACATGATTTCAACATCCTAGATTATAATTAGCAGAAGGTTAAATTAGAATATTGAGTGTGCACATATAGTGATGTCATCCTATCAATTCTACATCCTTGGATTGACATTTAAATAAAGTAGAAGGTATAGGTCTATGGTAACTCTCCTTGTTCATTTTTATCAAGAGAAGTATATCTAATTGTGAATCAACTACTAGTCAAGACGCTTGCAAAATGAATTAGTAAAAGGGAGGGCTTTGGTCTTGGCTTTGGATAAGTACAATTCACACTTATAATATGCTCATAAGACATCTTCAAACTTAGCTTCATCATCATCTTCAGTAATTGATTATTTGGTTACCATATTGATGGCCTTGCATAATTTATTATGGTGTTTAAACTGATTCAACCCATCTAAGAACAAAGTATCCTTGTACTCAGGCTCAACCTTGGGGTTTGAAGAGGAAGTATCCATTATTTTAGGATGAAATTTAGAAAAAAAATTAGATCATAAAATAAGGCAACAAAAATAGTAGATGGGATCAAAAAGCACAAAGGAAAAATTTGGTAGCTTAGAGATATAATGGCTAATGATCTTTCCTTATTACACTTATTAAAATTTGGATTCATCTCCCTAATTTAATGGCATGTGATGGCTCATCCATCACAGATTCAAATTTGAGTGGGTTTCTCAATCCTCAACTTGATTTCCCAATTCGGAGTTAAACTTAGAATATATGATTACATGTCACTTACTATATCCAATAATGTCAATGTGACATTTTTAACTTGTGCAATAATGGTCCAGTTCCCCACTTCATCAATGTTTGGAGTGGGGTGGGTGTATAACCACCTTATCCTTAAAGTCTCTCAGGATCTTCGAGGTTGCCATGTGTCACATCTTGACTGGTCTTCGTGTTAATGGTCAAAACCCAAGCCCATATTAGCACTTTGTTGTTATATATTTAGGGGGAGATAAGTTCTTAGTTGGTGACATGATGTGCCCTTTGATTATCCCCTATAGTTCCACTTGTACTTCATATATCCATCTTATGGCCTTTAGGGGGGATTACTAAATTATTATTTCATGCCATGTGTTGTGCTACAATATATCAGGTCTCCTAGATTCTGACATCCTTGTCATATTGAAAAGATGACTTTCCTGACTAAATGATGCATGGATTCCCTTCACTATGTTAGGCTCTCCTAGGTTTTGACATCTTTCTCAGGATTGGGAGACTAACATGTCTAATAATAAACTTTGTGGTACTCACTAAGTAGATCAGGCCTTCCATGGATCTAACATACCTATCAGACTAGGAAACTGACAATGGTCATGTGGCACTTTATTATAGCAAAACATCTGATTATTCCTCTATGGAATTTACTAAAGCCATGTACTACTAATATTTTAACATGTGGAAGACCCTATGAAAAACATAGAAAATGAATAAGTGAAACTAAAATGATGAATTACCAATTAACTACTCACCTAACTTCTAGCTAGGCTCTACAATATCACATAATACTCTAGGGTTAGATACACTAGGAGTAGGAATGAGACTCTGAGAACCTTTAATTAAGGGAAAGGCTATAAAAATTAGCATGTTAAACATTCAAGGCATGTGTGCACATCCTAATCATAGAACACAAGTGGGATTTACCTTAGTCTCTTTCATAAACCAATGAGGTTTGCTAGTTGCATTCATTGGTAATTATACACATCATTTGCTCGGGGAGGAAAATAAACAAATAGGGTAACCTAGGAATTTAGAGACTCAACACAAGTAATGCCAAATAAAATATGAGAATGGGTCCAGAGATCTAGCTATGAGGTTTTCAAAAAAGAGGGGTCCCCCTTATTATAAGAAAAGGGGGTGTATTGGCCAAAACATAATCATGTAGCATATAAGAGTAACATGTCTAGGTATATACATTAGTTAGGCACGTAGTTGTGTGATCACATCAAATCTTAATATGCATGATTTAAATCATGATAATATATATATATATATATATATATATAATAATAATAAAATTTCAACAAGTAATAAATCACACACACAAGAGAACTCAAAACCAAAGAAACAAGAAATGGTCCCACAAGACCTCATATAAGGGGCATGTTCAAATGCCACACAATGGAAGGGCCATGACTTAGTAAAATGTCCTCAAATCATATAATGACATATTAAAATGTCCATATAAAACAAATAATGACATATTCATATGTCAAAATAGGCAAGCATAGGCATAGGGGGCACAATTAATGAATCATATTCAAATTCTGAAAATAGGTAATACAATGCAAGATAATAACAAGTAAGGAGAATAGGCAACCAACATGAACATATCATATTAGTTCTTAAACATATATTTTCAAGAAAATTTAAGTACATAACATATCAAGTATACTATGAAAGGTATAAGAATGGATAGAGGCATGTGAAAATGTATATAAGCTCAAACATGATAATGGAAATTGATCATAGAATAATGTAACTTGGGTGTATCACAATTAAAGAAGCAAATGCCCCCAACATACTTAAGATGTGAGTGGAGGGAAATCCCAACATTTTTATAAGTATATCATGTATTTAGGTATGTTTGTATCACACTCAAATGAAGCATGAAACACATTTATATATAAAATAATGATATGATATCTATTGACATGGATAAAATAACATAAGTATAATAAATAATATAACTAGGAACACATTGATTTTTTTGGTATTTTTTAATTATTTGAATTTTTTTGTATTTTTTGAATATTTGAATTTTTTATAATTTTTTGGTATATTTTAAAATGAAAATTTTGTTCAATTATCTCATATAAGAGATATTTCATATGGAAGTGTTATGAATAGTGAAGATGGTATATCAAATTAGTGGTACTATTGAGGAACACGTATAGGTGTAATATATGGATTTTTAGGCTCTATTATGCTCTACATATGTGTCATAGGACTATATGGTCTTGAATGGTTTACATTATTATTTCTAGTATATCCCAATCATTTTGATTAGTTATGGGGATAGGGTGGATGATTCCTTGGGAATGTTTTCCTAATCCTTAACCATGATAACCAAAGTGTTATAGATATTGTTATCCAAAACCACATTATTTTGGAAATTAAGTATCATTATTAAGTGGTAGATTTGTATTGTTTTCATTTCGATCATTTTGTAGCACTACTTGGTCTAGATTTACCTTTTGAATCTTTTTTTGTTTTAGGTTTTGTATATACAATTGTTTGTGTTCTAGTTTATTCTTTAATACCCATATTTTTTGTTTTGGCACTTTTTCTTTAGGAGAGGTACTCATAATGTGAGTGGGTTTCTTTGTTAATGTATATATTAGAGGATCACCATTATATTTATGACTTTTTATTTTATTCTTGAATTCAAAACAACAATCTATATGATGATTATGTATTCTATGATATGCAAAATAATATTTGGATCTCCTTATAGGATATATAGGAGGTAGTTGGATCACTTTATTTCTAGGCATCTCATTTAGTATTTCACTTGGATCCTTATTATCATTTTGTTCACTTTTTGATTCAATTTTTTTAGTTGTATTATGTTTTAGCATTTCATTTGGATAAGAAACCTTGTTGTGTATAACATTGATAGATGAGGATGCAAACACATGATTAACACTAGCATATTTTGAATTTTTCATGTATGAATCTAATTGTTAACTCTTTTATTAACTTGTTAATACTATTTATTTGATATTTTAGGGATTCATAAGAAAAAATAGTAGGTACTTTGGATTTAATATGCATACATGTACCTTCTAGGGATTTAGGAAAGGTTTGTTGGCTACCCTCATTTGGCATTATAGGATGGGCCACCTTATCCCTTGAAGAAGTAGTATTATGGATCTAGTTAGAGGGATGGTATATATCACCCTCCTTATGACTAGGAGGAGGAAGAATTTCTTTTTTATCCATATTAAACATGATTTTAGGAAAATAAATTCTAATTTTTTAATTAAATTGTAACAATTGAGAGATCATAAAAATCATAAAAAATCTATAACACACTAAGATTTGCATAGAATGACATAGAGGTCAGGTTCACCAAATGTTTAACCCTCTATTTATATATGTGTGGTTTATAGGATTAAGGGATATTAGATTATATTTTAAATAAGGATAGTGAACTAACCTAATGATCAGGATAATTAATAGAAACTCAAATAAATAATATTATGAAGTTAAACATCTGAGATTGCTAAAAATAGTAAATTACCTCTTTTGATAGATATTGTAATTAACAAGGAACAAATAATACTTAGTTGTTTTAATTTTCTCATGTAGGTTTGATTGGGAACAAGTTTCAGGTGGACTATAAGCTGGTCCTAGAATAGTCTTAAGATTATGGGAATATTCTTTCTATGGCCTCCAACACTTGTATAGGATATGCATAATACGTCGATGTAGGTGTCTAGCTTTGACCCAAGTGTCCTATACAAAATACTAACTAGATCTATATGTGATAACTAGAACCTTCTATATTTTGTATCACTTTTTTTTATGTATATAGATCATGTGCATAGGTTATCACTCTTTGTCAAATGATTAAACCCTAGCTTCATCACCGTCAAAATGATTGTGTAAAAAATGGGTTAGTGGGCTCATGTTGTTGAGTTGCCCCAAGGAACTTGTTGATGCTGGAAAGTGCACCCGGTGGCAGGAAAATAGGTTCCTGCCCTCTCCCTACAACATGGAAACTCCTCTCTCGCTTGTGGGATGGTGAAGCAGGAGAGGAGAGTCTCTACGTATGGGCTAGTTCCCTTTGATGTATCTCATTTGTTTTAGCGAGAAAAATTTATGTACAGGCAGATATATATATATATACAGCTATAAACTGGGGGGATGAAAAGGGAAGAAAGTGCAAGAAAGCAAATAGCCTATTCTAAAGAGGTGATACACCAAAATAAAGGTCAATCCTCCCACATCCACACTCACAATCAAGCCAAACAATATGACATGCACTTCAGGCTTGGCAAAAAAACTAGTTTACAATAAAAGGTAGGGAAAGGTCCTCAAAAAATAGAAACAGAGACTCACCAAGGTGTTGTACTACACACACTGTAAGTGATTTCCCTTGTCTTACTTCTCAAAAGAACTCTTCTCCTATGAACTGCGAACTGGAGCCCTATAGATGGCTGGTCTGTTGGTATTAACATGTGAAAGCATCGAAGATAATGACTAAACACAAATAATACTCATGACATACACAAAAAATCTATCCAATATGGAGGCAAAAAACTATATTTTATTGATTCAGGTGGAAAATTTGCAGAGCTGTGCTCTTTTCAAAAAATGGAGAAGAAGATTCTTTAAAGTGACCAAGTCTACTAATTTATATGGAAAAGCCAAGAGGAGACGCATTAGCGCTTTACTTGTAAGTGGTTGCTCGGGTCTTCATTGGGAAAGGGAAAAACACTGTAGTTGACGTCAAAAATTCTGCCAAGACCATGCTTGTTGTCTTGTCCTTTCTCCATTTTGTCTTATCTAGTCACTTCATGGACTGTGCTTATTTTGGCTTGGCTTGGTTTCGCGGGCTATTTAAAGTCCTGCGAGCTTTTTCTCCACTCAATGTTCTATGCGGTAAGTTTACCGCTCAATGTTCTACGCAGTAGTTTTACCGGCCGTGGGCTTTCTTCCCTTTAACTTGCCGCTCCTTGTATAGTCTCTTGGGCTTTCTTAACTATATCAGCTTGATTGCCGACATGGAATGTCCTTATCCCTTCGCGGCCTACCGGCATGGTCTGTGGCCTGATTGATAATCCTCGATGGTTGCTTGCTTTGCATTAGACAGGTCAGGCCTTTATAAGTCCCCACAGACTTGTTAAATGTTTCCATAGACTTGTATATCCCACGGCCTTGAAAGTTTCATGGGCATTTTTTTCTACTCACTTGTTGTTTTCAGTCATTTTGCCACTGACTGCTTTGTTTACGATCTCTTTCTCCCCGCTCCATGTTGTTTGCGGCAATTTTACCGCTCAGTGTTGCTTAACCTTAGTGCGGCCTACTGGCACTTGAAAACTTTAGCGGGTCCTTCGAATGGTCTGCAGACCTCTCAGGCA
>JARHVA010010487.1:125000-164408 GCA_037957365.1 Torreya grandis | reverse complement strand
TTCCATGTTCTTCAAGAGGAAGGATACAAGTTATAAACACCATTCTCCAAGTCAAAATTTGGAGAACGGAAAGATGGGCTTATTATCCAAGGAAAAGGGAAATAATTATTCCAATTACTATAATATTAGGATCCATTAGGCTGAAAAACATTTTAAGTTTCATCCACAACTTCATCCAAATACTTTCAAGGATCCATACAACAAGGAAGTTTGGCAAGCAGCTATAAGTAATGGAGTTTACCAAACCCATAAAAATAAATATGTAGTAAATGGAAGATTTGGTCAAACACCAAGATTCCAAGAGGTATCCCATGAATAATTGATGCAAATTGTCCTCCACTACTCTGTAACCATCAGCAAACTGATAGAGACCTATCTAGATCATTCATTCCTTGTAGCCTTGTTTTCCCTATTTATTGTCCATAACTTTTTATAGATTAATTAAATCAAGAAAGTAAAAACATTTATAGATACCCATTAAGCCCTTATATAATTTTTTGAAAAATCTCCTGAGGTTACTTTGTATGGAATTATACTTTCTTCTTTAGACCCTGTTCAAATTAGCCCTCCTTTTGTCCAAAACGTCTTGTCCAAAGTGATGTACGGACTTTATAATAAAAAAAAGAACCATTGAAAATACCCATTATCTTCTTACAGGTGAATCAATTGTTTTTTGGTACACTTCTTTGGAGAAATTCACTTTTCCTATATTGGCCTACACTCATCCCTTCACATGCACCTAGGTCTCACTTGAAAGTTGACTTTTTCCATACTTATCCATACTATAGCACCTTGAAACCACTTCCAACAGTTTTATAACATCATCAAGGTTCAGATTACAAATTTTCAAGAGGTTTCAAGCATTAAAACTCATTTTAAGGGTTTGAACCTAATTCAGAATTTTCCCATGACAGTCACAGGCCGAGAGCTTATTATTTTTGCTGGGAGTGTTTTAGCTTGTTTAAAAGGTTAAAATAAATTTTATAGGGTATTTATTAGTCCTCTACACCTTCTCAAGTAATCATCAAAGTCATATCAACCCTCTGTACCTTCCAATGCTTAGCATTTCAGTGTCTTTTGACTGTATTTGTATGACAGTCAGCAGGGTTCTTGGTTTTCTTCTTGTTACAATGGTCAATAGGATTTTCAAGAGGATATACAATCCTGTCAATATCTAAATGACATCATTATTCACATACTCATGTCAAGGATGACCTTATCAATCCACCTACCTTGAAAAACATGCAAATCTCTTTACTTTTCCTGGACACTGTCACCTACAGGCCGAGAGCTTATTGTGGGAGATTTAAGACATCAAAGGGGTTTTTAAGACCTGTTTCTCCTTTCTTAAGTTTATAATTTCCTTATGGATCTATTTCCATACCATTTTAAACTCCATATAAACATTTTCACATGGGGGTTTTCTTTGCATAGTGGGCTGTAGTTTTACAAGCCTGAGTACCTTGTTTAGGCTAGTTTAGGCTTCTTAAGCTTTCAAAGCTTTCTAAGACCTCTTGGTCAAAATGATATTAAATTAAACTTGTTCCCACATAAAACATAACCTGTCTTTCTCACTATTCTATAAATAAACATCATTCACACACACATACTTTCTCTTACACACATTCACATATGCAGGCCTGTCACCAGAATTCCATAAAGAGATCATATAGGAAACAAAGCATTGATTCTTTCTTAGATCAAATAAGAAACTTAAAATTAAATATCAATGTTCCATGGCTTCCAAAGCATTCTCTGCTCCTTCACACTTCTTTTACATCTCTTGAGTGAGGTCCCTCCCTCACTAATTCTTCTTCTCCTTTTCTTCATTCCATCTTCTGTCCCTTTGAATGAGAGGAATTTTCCTCTCTGTCCTTCTCCTTTTCTACACCCCTCTCATCCTCTCTTCTTTTCTCCTCTTATCTTCTTAATGAATTCTCTCTTTTGTTCTTTTGAATATCTTCCCTTCTAACTTCTACGCCTAAATTGGGCTTAAGGCAAAACAAATGTTGTTTTTAAGTTTTAACAATATTCTAAGGTTGAAAATAGTTTCAACCATTTCCCCCTAATTTACTCAACAGCCTAACCATCACTTTTTACCTTTCACCTTTTACATTTTGATAATTACATTTACTTTCAAAGTGAAATTTTGAAATTTGAACACAATTTGGAGGGAAAACCATAATTTGAATTTTTATGCTAGAATATCGTTTGGATTTGCAACTAGTCCTCCATTGTGCTATTGTAGATGCTCCTGCATCATACTCTCCTTCTAGAAAAGATTTGAACCTTAGTTCAAATGGGATGCTTCCTCCATGCTTTAGTCTTCACTTGTATACCTGGATCCCAAGGTCTTGTTGTCAATGCCAATGCTTATGTTTGTTTGGAATAGTCTTTGTCTTTCATCTCGTTGTTCTTCCTCTTCTGGTATGTTCTTCTCCTCATCTCTTTCTCAGCTGCCATATCCCACTTTCATGCTTCTTCATCTTCATACATGTCCTTCTTGATCTTCTTGTTGTTCTTCTTGGTTCATGAGCTTCTCGAATGACTCATGTATGTCATTCACTTCAGCAACCTTCATACATGCATACAAAAACATTCAAAGCCACCTTAGAATCAAAATCTTTAGGCCATGAAGCCTCTTGGCTGCCTTCATGCTCTTGTTTTCTTGACCAAAACTGCCTTGACCTCTTTGCTTTGCTCTTGTCTTGTTTCACTCTTCCCAATGTTGCCTTCACCATGGCTTGTACCTTCCTTCATCTCTCTTGAATTACCAAATAGCTCCTCTAACATCTTCAACTCTTCCTTTAGTGAGATCTCATCTATCTCACTATTCTCTTCATCAAACTTGGGCTGATCACACACAAGGATTACTTGTCCTTTACCTCTTATCTCTTCTTTTCTTAGCTTGTCTTCACATAAACCAACTTCTTCATTATACTTATCAAATACAATTAAAGCATTCTTACCTTGTCTCTCCTTACTTTCTTCAATCTCTGCTTGAGGCCATCTTGTTTGTTCTGCTGCATACTTTTCCCTTTCCTCATCATCCATCCATTTGGAACTCTCTCCTTGCTACATATTAGTCCTTACAGCCACTTTCCATCTTTCATTTCTCATGAAAATATCATTGAAAGATTCAAAAACATCATCACAAAACAAATTGTTTACCTTTCATCTTTATATCTTCATGCTCAACCTCATTATTCTTTGAGTAGTTTTCTTTCTTACCTTCATTCTCTTGGCTGATGGAATCACCTTCAATCCTCTTCCATTGTCTTCTTGGTGTTGCTGTCTCAACACTCACATCTTCACTCTTTGCCTTCTTAGGCACCCATATTTGATTCTTCTTCTTATCATTTGACTTCACAAGCCATTTAGGCATCCTGTAACCATGCTTTTGTACCATCACTTCCTCTTACTTGGGAGTTTGCTTCTTCCACCATTTAGGCATCACATACCCATGCTTAAATTCTCTTTTTGAGGGCTCTATCATCTTATTTAACTCTTGCACCTGTACATTAGCAGCTTCATGCTCATAACAACAATCAAAATCAGGTCTTAACACTTCATTTACCTCTTTGATAACTTGGTTTATGGAGCAATCTTTCTCTTCCTTTGTGCTTCGCTGCTCTCTTTCTTTCTCTTGGCCTTCAATGGCATCATGGAATTTAGCTTCATCTTCTACCTCTTCTCTTACTTATATGGTTTATTCAACACCTCCCTCATGCATTAACCAATGCATCTCTTCTTCTTTATCAACATCATCAAACTCTCTTCTCTCTCCTCTTACACATTCACTTGTGCATTTGGTGTCTCTTCTTTCTTCAAGGCCTTTCTTTTGACCTCCATAAGCCTACTCATACTTGCACTTACCCACTCAAAAATAGCATTAGATATAGAAACAAGACACCATAATGTCTCCATGAGTGTCCTCTTCATCAACACTCTCATCTTCTCAAGTGCTCTTCTTGGCACTTCATCTTTTCTTTATTATGTTCTCTTGTCCTCCACAATGAGAACCTTCTTCACAACTTCTTCCTCTTACTGCTCACTTGGCAACCTTCTTATCTTCTTCAAACCTCTATGGGCTTCTCTCTCCATGGCAATATCCTTTTGCCTTCTTCTCCTCATCCTTAGGAAATCTATTGGCCACTTAAACCTCTTCTTCATTGGCCATGCCCATGCTTGCTTGTCCATCTGCATCCAAGACTCATATTCATCTTTAATCTTAGCTAAATCTATTTTCAAATTAACAATCTCTTTATCAATTACAAAATTGTTCATATCTTTCTCCTTTTGGATGCTTGCTTTCTTCTTGGTGTCCTCATGTACCTTGCTGCTCTGCAGTGCCTTCAATAATGGTTCTATCTCTGAGATCCTCACCCAAGTATTTTCCACCTTGGTCTCTTGATCCCTTGTCTCACCCAAGCCTTTTCTCCTTGACTGGTCTTTTGACAATCTCTTTGATCTCACCTAGGCCTTTTGCATCCTAGTGTTTTGATCCTTTTCTCAATCCTGCAGCAACTCTTATACAATACTTCATCGAATACAAATCACAAATCCAAGCTTACCTTGATTTGGATCTTCTTCTTGAGCATTCACTTACTCTCTTAATTTTGAGCTCTCCAAACTTCAAACTCCATCCTTTACCTCTCCTAAGTCTATTTCACCTTAGTCTTTTGGCAAACTATGCAAGCTTCTTCTTGGATAATCACTAAGCCTTCCTTGGCTTCTTCTCTTATTAAGACTTAATGGCTTGACTACCTTGAACCTGCAACTCCTTCACTTGATTGCTTCTCAACACAATAACTCAAATCAAAAAGCACAATTATTCATACCTTTTTTCCTCAGGGTCTCCTAATGCTTTGTCCTATTGATCCTCTTGCCAAATCTTGTAACAACTCATTAGAAATCATAACCAAAAACAAGTTACCAATTCCCAATAGCTTCAAGATCTGATACCAAATGATGAAAATTGTCCTTCACTGCTCTGTAACCATCAACAAACTGATACAGACCTATCTAGATCATTCATTGCTTGTAGCCTTGTTTTCCCTATTTATTGGCCATAACTTTTTATAGATTAACTCAATCAGGAAAGTAAAAACATTTATGGACACCAATTAAGCACCTCTATAATATACTAAAAAATATCCTGAGGTTACTTTGTACGGAATTGTACTTTCATCTTTAGACCATGTTCCAATTATCCCTCCTTTTATGCAAAACATTTTGTCCAGAGTGATGTACAGACTTTATAATCAAACCAAGCACCATTCCAGGTACCCATTATCTTTTTATAGGTTAATCAATTGTTTTTTAGTATACTTCTTTGGAGAAATTCACTTTTCCTATATTGGCCTACACTCTTCCCTTCACATGCACCTAGGTCTCACTTGACAGTTGACTTTTTCCATACTTATCCATACTTTAGCACCTTTAAACCACTTCCAAAAGTTTTATAACATCATAAAGGTTCAAATTAAAAAGTTTCAAGAGGTTTCAAGCATTTAAACTCATTATAAGGGTTTGAACCTAATTCAGAATTTTCCCATGACAGTCACAGGCCGAGAGCTTATTATTTTTTCTGGGAGTGTTTTATCTTGTTTCAAAGGTTAAAAAAAAATTTTATATGGTATATATTAGTCCCATACACCTTCTCCAATAATCATACAAGTCATATCTATCCTCTGTACGTTCCAATGCTTAACATTTCAGTGTCTTTTGACTGTATTTGTATGACAGTCAGCAGTGTTCTTGGTTTTCTTCTTGTTACAATGGTCAATAGGATTTTCAAGAGGATATAAAATCCTATCAACATCTAAATTACCTCCTTATTCTCATACTCATGTCAAGGATGACCTTATCAATCCACTTACCTTGCAAAACATTCAAATTTCTTTACTTTTCCTGCACACTGTCACCTACAGGCCAAGAGCTTATTGTGGGAGAATTAAGACATCAAAGGGGTTTTTAAGACCTGTTTCTCCTTTCTTAAGTTTAAAATTTCCTTAGGTATCTATTTCCATACCATTTTCAACTCCATACAAACATTTTCACATGGGGGTTTTCTTTGGATAGTGGGCTGTAGTTTTACAGGCCTGAGTACCTTGTTTAGCTAGTTTAGGCTTCTTAAGCTTTCAAAGCTTTCTAAGACCTCTTGGTCACAATTATATTAATTTCAACTTGTTCCCACATAAAAAATAACCATTATTTCTCACTATTCTATAAAAAATCATCATTCACACACACATACTTTCTCTTACACACATTCACATATGCAGGCCTGTCACCAGAATTCCATAAAAAGATCATATAGGAAACAAAGCATTCATTATTTATTAGATAAAATAAGAAACTTAAAATTAAATATAAATGTTCCATGGCTTCCAAAGCATTCTCTACTTCTTCTCACATTATTTTACATCTCTTGAGTGAGGTCCTCCCTCACTAATTCTTCTCTCCTTTCTTCATTCCATCTTCTGTCCCTTTGAATGAGAGGACTTTTCCTCTATGACCTTCTCCTTTTCTATGCCCCTCTCATCCTCTCTTCTTTTCTCCTCTTCTCTTCTTAATGAATTCTCTCTTTTGTTCTTTTTAATAGCTTCCCTTCTAACTTCTACGCCAAAATTGGGCTTAAGGCAAACAAATGTTGTTTTTAAGTTTTAACAATATTCTAAACTTGAAAATAGTTTCAACCATTTCCCCCTAATTTACTCAACAGCCTAACCATCACTTTTTACCTTTCACCTTTTACCTTTTGATAATTACATTTAATTTCAAAGTGAAATTTTGGAATTTAAACACAATTTGGAGGGAAAACCAGAATTTGAATTTTCATGCTTGAATATCATTTGCATTTGCAACTAGTCCTCCATGGTGCTATTGTAGATGCTCCTGCATCAATAATCCCACTTATCTAAATAATATCCCATTAAGAATGATCAAACCAAAGAGGAACATCCATAAAATTAGATTAGTAAGAGATTATTTGGTTTCATGGATAACATATTTTTATCACTAAATTTTGTTATAGCATGCTTGTGTATCATCTCAAAATAACATGTTATCTTTCCAGGATTAAATAAGGGTAAAAGAAACTAAACCCATTTATATGAATAAACGTTCAATTAGATCACTCACTAAGGTCGAATATGGAGTAGCGATCCAATTTGAGAAGAACATTATGATAACCTCATTATTAGAGATTTCATCATTTTCTATTTACTATTTTCATTTTCATGTTGACATCCATGTTAGCATGTTTTTCTTACCATGTCTTCTAGAATTTAGAAATATGGGTGAAGATTAACTCCATTGAGGTATAACTCCAAATAAAGGTTCTCCAAGTCAGATAATAGTTGAAAGACATGTTGAAGAATGAATTTTTGTTTCAAGATGTAGATGAAGTGATATGAAATAAACATTAGAAGTCCTTCCATGATGAGTAGATCTCAATAATAGCACTATTATTTAATGTATGAATTTTTTTATTAGTGTTATTTCATTGAAATATATTAATTTAATATATATGTAATTATTAATATGCACATTTTATAAATAATGAGATTTGGGAAATGATTTTAACTGGAATTATGTTTACAATCCATGTATGTTGCATTAAATTGTAAGACCACAAGAATGGAAAATTATACAAGTAGTGACCTATTATAACAACACTCAATTATTATGCAATGTAATATTTCCCTTGTTGATAATGTTAATAATAATAAGAGTGCACAAATTATTTATTAATGGGAAAGCTTCATTATAGCCTAAAAGTATAACATTAATAAGAGTGCAAAAAATATTTATTAATGGAAGAGCTTCATTATAGCCTAAAAGTAATCTCAAGGATAAGATAATCCACCTATAATAAGACCAAGACACTAATATTTCAAAAAGGTCATTTGGTATATTTTAGTTTTGATAGTAAGCCTTAAAGAGAGAGAAACAAAGTCAACCACCAAAGGAGATAATTAAATGAGCTTCCTATGATCATGGATCAAGGTGATAAATTTCATTTTCTTGATTATTTTATTCTTAAATCACTTGAGGAGTTATAATAAGAATTTTTTATTGATAGAAGAGAGAAAACTTCACAAAGCGGCACCTTCATGTATGAAATCAAAATTATTATGATCTAAAATATTTTTAGTGGAGAGGTATGATCTAGGAGGATATCAACTTTAGATACATTCATACGGTTCCAAATTGTAATACAAATTCCTTCACATCAAAGAGCTCATTGAGATATTTACAATATAATTTAAATGGGGTCATATATACATCGTATGCATAAGTTAGGCCCTGTTGAAGTTATTGGAAAATATGAAAAAACAATATTCACATCAAACATAGATGATATCATCATGCTGATTAAATTATATGAGACTACCAAGTGGATTGATAAGGCCCTGGCATGTGGACCAATTAAATGGTGACTCATGGTGGAGAGAGATTAAAGGGTTAGTTTGTTTTTCACTTTCAGTCCTTGTTAACATATCTATTTATATGTGGTACCAATGTAATTTTTTAGTTGGGGGCCCATCAAATGATTAGGGTCCACTCTTTATAAGGAGGGGGACCCTATCACCTATATTATTATACAATGGTGGTTAAATTCAATATAAATAATTTTAATCGATTTCCCACAATGTGTGTAGGATAAACATTCCCATTGTTATAAAGTATTGATGCTTAGGTCATATAAAGGGACATAAAGCCTCCTTGTGGATACTTTAAAACATGTCAAGCATCCATGTTCAAAACACTATGTGGCATGCCAACTACCCACATAGCTAAGACTGAGTCTCAAAACCATCGATCAAGTTGCAATGCATATGCTCCAATCTTCCAACAATTTTGAAGGTGAGTTTGAGGCAATGGATGGTCTCTCAAGACCAAATACAAAGGAAAATATTACTTCATTTAAACATTGGATTTGTTTAGTTTCTAGAGCATGTGGGATATTTCCACATAGAAATTCACAAATCCTTATCGAAAGGGAAAAAAGGTTTGAAGTGGACTTAACCTTCTAACCTTGTGGATCTATTCTGAGGTCTTAACCAACAAGCCATGGCTACTTTAGGAAATTAAGGATATTGAATTTATACATATCCTTTATATTTTAGGATTTTTAAGAAAAAACAAAGGAATTTTGAGAGGGAATTTAACCCTATACTTCTCGTGACTTTTTTTTAGCCTTTACTATTACACAAAGTCTAATTTTGGTAAACAAATAGCATGATATTGTAATTGTCCTTTAATATTCAGTTCTATAAGCCAAAATAAGGCATATGGAAGATAGTAAATGAGAGGAGATTAAAACCACTATTTGAATGAAAAATTATTAATGTGTTAGCCATTACACCATAGACCTTGAAAATACTATAAAAGAGATTATTTTTAATTTAAAAGGGCAATTTTTAACCCTTATTGTAAATAGTTAGCCCTTATATAAAGGATAGTATAAGCTCCCTTTTAAAGGATATTATATCCAAGATATCCCTTTTAAAGGAGAGAGATTTTTTTTTATATATCTATGAGGAGATATAGCCCCTTATTGGGAGAGTAAAATAGCTACTTATTGGGAAATATAACGTCTTTTAAAGAAAGAATAAGAAAGTGTTAGTTTATTTATTTTAGTAAGAACAAATTACAAGGCCAAGGGCCTATTAAAAAGCCTTCTTAGAGGACATTAAAAACTAGTATGTATATTGAAATCCCCGTAACAATATTGATTGAAGATAGCATATTTTCATTATTTTAATCAATTGGTTTGCATGTTTAGGAAAAGCCAAAGACATAGTCCACATTAAATAAACTCTTTTATCAATTTAGTTTGGATTGTTACATATTTTTTTTATCATTTACTTGCTACTTATAATTAATTTTTTAGTTTTATTTTTAATCATTTAATCGAATTTTCATGTTCAATTATGAGAAATTTAGAAAGTTTTCATAAGAATCTCAAATAGATGAATTAGTGAGTCATTTCATTAACTAACCTTTTTAGATCATATATTTATAACATTTTCCATTATTCCATTCAATTTATCTCAATTACATTTAATTCTATTGGTAATTAATATCAATTAAAATATCCACAATCAGAGAATATCACAATTCTCTAGAGATTTTTGTGATTATTAAATTTATATGAGAGGATTTTCATTTTTTATATTAAGTGAAAAGGCCTAGGAACTAAATTAAAAAAGGTGGAGATAAATAAAATTTCATTTAGGAATATATGCAATAAAAATAATTAATTGAATTTAAAGTAAGCCTCTTTTCCACACCAATACTTATGTTATTTAATCTTCATCAACCATTTAAGCTTGAGATAGAAACCTCTAATTTCATACATGGATTAATATTCACTAAATTTTCTCACCCATTTTCTTAAAACTATGTAAATTTCACTAAATTAGTGAGGAAGTTCTAGACCTATGGTGAGATTTATTCTTTTGTTCACTAAAGTAAGTATTAGTAGCATTATATATTTAGAAATGAGATTGAGATCCACATATATGAAAATTTAATTAAGTTATTAGAAACTTATAAGATGTTACATAAATATTAGCATAATAATTGGCCTTCTTATCTTAAATATTTATATATGAAAATCAAGTAGAATAAGGGAAGTGACAATCCAATATCAGATTGTGTGGTCCATCTTCTAGTTTAATATTTTCATTATTTACTCGAAGCACATATACATGATGCTAGTACAAGGTTATAATTATATTGATATTACATCTATTTTATAGATGTGTATAAATATTTTATTTATATCAATTCATATTCAAATTTATATTTGCATTATGGAATCAAATATCACATTGGATACTTGTGAATTTTGTATGAGGTAGAGATACACAAACTAATATGGGATGCTCATTTTAGCATAGTTTCAAGATATTTTAGAGTTAAAAAAATACTTTGGTGTCATAGAAGTACTTATTCTATAAACATATCAAGTTTTATGTATCCAAATACATCAAGTCTTTCACCACATATATAATTACATAACCAAATAACAAGAACCAATATTTATATTTTCCATTTTTAAGTTATAATTATATTTTGAGAATACATTTACATGTATTTTATCTCAATATACATAATACCAATCATGAAAATGATTGTGCTTATGCATTATTTGATATAATCTCAAATGTGAAAAATTTTACACCTTTTAAAAAAGCAATACTAACTGTAAAAACAACCCAATTATACTTATGCATACATCTATATCCACACTATAATCCAATAGAATATAATTTATAATATATCTAAATAATATTATTGAGAGATTTATAGTAAGTAATTTTGTTTATTATAGATACAAAGTTGAGAAATTCTACAAATATTCATGCATACATTGGTTTATAGTTGAAAGTGATAAATAGGAAGATAATTCACTTTATTATAGTGACCATTTCAAAGAAAAAAAATATGCGATGGTATCCTTGGGGTTCATTAAATATAAGTAAAATAAATCTATACAAAACAACATTTCACATATCCATTTTCCAACACATTCAACAACAAGTGAAAACCATTATGCATCAGGGTAATGTGAAGTAAAAGTAACTACATGAAAAGAAAGATATTTCACACAGTTATGATGGAAATTGAGTTTATATACACATAAAAAATGAAATAATAATAAAAACTCATTTCAATATTAGTCCAATGTGGTACATGGAAAATACCATCACTAATAAAGTAAGAGATCATGATTTCAATCTCAAAATTCATTAGTATAATGGTTTGTATCTAATCTTAAATGAAAACCCCTTTCACTATTACTTTCCAACTCTATTGGATACATCAAATACTTTGGAGGCTATTCACTATATGTAGATAAATATATCTTTTATACTCTAAGAAAAATCATATTAATTCATTAACACTTGAATCAAATGAAAATACTGATAATATATCCATTTATTACAAATCATCAAATTAGGCCAAGTTTCCTCAAAGGATAAAAAAGGATTATATAAGTGTAGGTTGACACATTATTTACACATTTTTCAAAATAAATACACGAAATGGTGAACAATTATATTTGAGGGGAAACTGATGGAGGATGATATAGGTCACTAGAGCTCACCTTATTTTACCCTTAATGAATATCTAGACTTATGAAAATATAAGAATAATTTACACTAAGTTATGCACCTACATGCTTTTCTGTAAGATAAAATCCACTAGTGTTTTACAAAATAGTTCTTCCAATGTCAACATTGATTACCATATCTAGTCAATAATGTAATTTAGTGATGCCACAACATTCATTTGTTATGAATTTGTTTCTACCAATTCTTCTAAACATTATGTATTTTTCATAGCTTGACTTGCATCAACCATACTTAGAGCATGTAATCATTATCAAGCCCTTTCTTTATTTGTAAGGGTGAGATCCATAAAATTATCAATGACTACTGGTTATATAAGATGAGATAAGATTTGAAAATGAGGTTTGTATAGGTTTTTCTAACTTAATAGTGACAAAGTGTAAGATACATAAATTTGACTCGGGAATAAATCTAATTATTTACCAACTTTATTTTGCATAGTAAACATTCTATTTGCTTATTTAGTGGGAAGAGGAAGGGCTATTATTTTTTGAATATTTTTATGATGATTTTATTTTCAATAGGTAATATATTATTTTTAGTTTATTATGACGACAACATAGATTAAAATGAAGAATTTTTAATATCTACATACACATAGCCCATACTATGCACATGTAGTCATTATCAAGTATTTTTTAACAAGCTTTGTGGGAACTATATCTATCTATAGTTGTGTCTGTTGTGATGGAAGAAAAGGACTTAAAATAATATATTATATTTATTTAATATCAACTAAAATTTTAAATTTTCAAATATCATTTTGAGGTTTATGGTTCTTCTTAGGATTTAAAAATAACTTTGACATTTATGACTAGTTTGTCTATATGTAAGAGTGGGTTATGGATCCGACATGATTATTTTTTTAAAGGTATGTGGTGGGAAATATATGTGTATAGTAGTTTATATCATTGTATTGTAAATATTTAGTTTGAAATTATGAAATTATAAATATTGAAATGTTTTTTTTTTTGTTGGTGGTAAATTGGTTATGGGATTTATTTATTTATTACACATAGTGAAGCATTCATTTTTATTATTGATTGAGATAATAAAGGTCAATTTTTTTAGGTAGATGTGAATATAGTATAGGTCTAACATAAAATAACTGTTCCTTGGGTTAAGATTAAATTAGCTTTTTTATGTGCATATTGTGAGAATGTTTTATTGCTAGAAGTAATATAAGTTATTGAGGATAAGGTTTGCAACAAAACTCTAATTTTTTTATGAAATATTTCCATTTGTAATATTGAGAAGAATAAACCTAGAAACCATTTATATTTATGTTTTTTCATTGGCTATTAGTAATGCACTATTTTTTATCCTTAAAAATGATAGTGAAAAATTTACAGGGGTCCTAGCTAGTTCTTCATTACTTTTTTAAGTGATAGAGAGTTTTTTTTTTTTTTCCAATGTTTATGTAAATATAGGTTGTTGGTTTTAAATTTAATTTTATTTTTATACCTTGGCATTGGTTTTAACTCATTGGCTATTGGTTACACACTATTTTCAATCATTAAGTTGAAAGCGAAGATTGAAAATAAGTCTTAGATTTTCATGATTTATTTTTGTGTAATAATGAATTTTTTGGTTGTTTTAAAAGTTTATGTATGTATAATTTGTGTTTCTTAAATGCCATGTAGTTTTTATATGTTCCCATGTATATATGATAGATGAAGCATGTAACCATTACAAGGGGAATGTTTATTAAAAATATTTTTTTAGCTATAATAAATATATGTATTTTTACCTATGTTTGTGTGGTGTAAATGTTTAGTTTTCAATGGTAAGAAAATACTAGTGACATTTAATGGAGTAAAATAGATATCTTACAAAAATATGAACCAATATGGAAAAATAAACCCATACCATGGGTTTAATTTATGAATTTTAATCCTTCCATATATCTCCAATTATCTTTGGTAGGCCAATGGATCTTGGTAAATGACCCTAATGGCCATGTTCAAATGTGGATCATACATTTTTAATGGAGTAGACAATTGATTCTATTGTGTGGGTTAAGGTTGATTTTTTTAAAATGAGGTTAAATAGTTTTTCATCACTTAGATACGAAATAGAAGGATCATTCCTTTAGGTGGTATAAGTTTGATTTGTATCTAAAAGATGTTTAAGATTTTATATGCATCAAATAAGCATACAGTTTCAATTATCATATTAGATTAGGAATGATTATATAAAAATTATAGTATTAGTAAATGTAAACAACAAAGAATGTACTTAGGAAAATGCATCTAATAAGAATGATCTAAGGTTGAATTGATTGTATTTCACTAGAATTAATTGATTTTTTTCTTTATTAGAGGTGAAAAAGTGAATAATTATTCTATAAATTTATGTTTATTTATTTAGTTACTAAAATATGTTATACAATAACTATAAATTGAAAGATTGACACAAATTTACCACACATGAATTAAGAAAACAAATCATAATTCTACATCCTTTAAAACTTGCATTCTATCTTATGAATTTATGTTAAGATATCATACACCTAAAACCTCGCATCCTGTTTCAAACCTACTAAATTCCATGCACACACATATCTAGATTCTCACTCTAGTCTACCTATACACATGTCAACTCTACCAATTATAGTAATTGTCATTAGTTGATAACAACCTGCATTATTAGAGTAAACTTTCAACCATAAAACCATATATACTAAAATAAGACCCATCCTTAACATTGATCCATTATCTTAGTGTGTAGGTAGCATGATAAATTATTCAATTGGATACATATATAAATAGATCAATGTCTCATTCCAAAAGGAATTGACACTTATCTTATATACATATTTACACTATTACATATTAAAAAAATTCAATGTATTCATCTGTATTTTGGACACCCATCACTAGGAGTCAAAAGATAAGTTTA
This sequence comes from Torreya grandis, assembly GCA_037957365.1. Taxonomy (NCBI): domain Eukaryota; kingdom Viridiplantae; phylum Streptophyta; class Pinopsida; order Cupressales; family Taxaceae; genus Torreya; species Torreya grandis. The sequence goes on along the minus strand of JARHVA010010487.1, from coordinate 149,355 downwards.
AAGAAAAAAAATCCATGTTAAGTAAATCATTGTTTAGTACCAAATGTAATAATTATATACATACCCATAGCTAAGTAGAAAATTTTGCATAATTACACTAGATGTAAGAAATATGTGTGTCTTGATTTCCATTGTTTAAGTATTTGATATGTATGAAGTGGCCATTCATCATATAGGGGTGATTAGGGTCATATTAGTACATTAAACTCTATCATTTTAAGATTTATATATGTCACAATCACATCTAGAGTTTCAATTCACAAGATTTTGATTTTTGAATTAGCCAACATCATTAAGGGTCAATATTATAGACACAGATAAATTAAATGGTGTCTTAAGAGGTCATATAGTCACTATTCATAACTTATATGTAGGTAATTATTGAACACAAATTTTAATATCAACTTATGGTAGGAACTGAATCCTACATAATTGACATAATATAGATAGAAATTACATTGGCAAATCAGATGAACCAAAAGATTACTCATCCATGATATTAACTATCAAAATAAAGTCAGAGTAAAATACTAAAGTGTAAAAATCTAAGTATAATTGTCAATATTTTACCTTAAATGTTTAACATGTGCCCTTATTAAATTAAAAAAATCAATCTCAATATTTTACATTTAGATGTATTCTTGAATTCCACATCTACTGATATGAAATATATTTTAGTGTTTTATATTAATAACATTAATTTTGATAATTAATAAAAATTAGGGTTAAACATATTGGTGAACCTATAAACATATAAAATAGTGAGAAAAAATTAGGTTTTACCTTAGGTTTTCATCCTTCTAAGCTTTCATATTTCAGATTTAATATTTTATTTTCAAACTTGTTTTCATATTTCCCCTAATAATAAACATTAATCATGATCATGCTAAAAAACATTATTATAAAATATTGCACTAGTTATTTGCACATCATAGTATCATGGGATAACTACATGAAGTTTGATTTATCTTTTGAGTATTGGTTTGCAGGTAACACTCAACATATAAGATATTAATGTCTATACCAAATTTAAGCATTGATATATTTTTACCCATTCATTATAAATGGTATTCACATGTCAAAGAGATAATGTTTTGAAGGAAAATTGGTGACACATTTCTCATTACAAGTGATTGTAAGCTCCCTCCTAAATACAGGCTCCATAAATAAAGACATATAGAACCTAAAAACCCCTATTTCGTCAGTATAAGTGAACACAAATACCCCATATTTGATAAGAGTGACACACCTCTAGTTTATTATTCCTAGCACTATTGTTTAGGCCCAAATCTAGTTTCTAATTCTTGATTCATGTCAGTAGACCTCTATGTGTAGAAAATTTCAACCTCTTATTATTCTCGTAGATATAATTTCTAGTTAAGTCTTTATTTCACATTACACTTTCATATTTTTAGTAAGTTTATAGAATTTCATAATTATAAATCAATGAAATTCTATTATTATTATTACATTATTTACCTAATTTTTCAAAATATTGTTATCATCTAGGATCTTGTTTCTTAAATCTGAAAAAAATATTGGTGAGCTTGATTTATTATTTGAATATTACCAAATCTTAGCCATAGATATTTCTAAGTTTTTTATTCATATATTTGTTATTTAAAATATCTATTTTATATTTTTCAGATATGTTATTTTTTATAAAACTTTGAATATTTTATTTTTTTAATTTTGTTAGCATTCAATTTTAGAAAATTATTTTTTCCTACTTTAGACATAGTTTTACACCAAGTTGTTTCCAAGTTGAATATTTGTAATTTTTTGTTAATATATCCATAATGATATAATAAAAAAAGTAGATATTATGACAATGATAGGAATAAATTAAAGTGGTTTTTCTCAAAGAATAAGCATGTGCAATAATATTTTATGAAAATTATTGGAGAGAAATTAATAGATCATCTAATGGACAATCTTTTGAGACTTATTAGATCCATACTAATCTATTGGATAAAAAAGTAATAGCAACTATCATAATGGTATAGACTCATAGGTTCTAAAAAATTACTATTCCATTGGAAACACCACCTTCAGTTAGCACACATTCCTCCTCTCCTGATGTATAATACCTTAGGCAAGAGAATCAATCTCTATAAACTGAGGTGTTACATTTGGATCAAGGTGATTTAAACCTAATAAAGCATTTGTTTTTTCATGTTTTATTACATACTCAACTATCACAAATATAATATTATATCATCTAGCTACAAATTTCTTAGTACCCAAGCCTACATTATATGAGGAAAGGACTATCTCAAAAAAAACTCAAAATATTTCATGAATTTTTTTTGATTATATGTCCAATGATAGATTATTGTCTAAGATATTCTAATAAGTTTCAAGGAATATGAATTATAATGTTTCTATGATTTACCACACCAATTAGTACATGAATTCAATCGATGGGCCAATATCTTTACAACACATTCTGTAACTAATATCTATGAAAAGGTTTCCTATGCTTAGATTTCTCTACAAAGATATAAATATAATGAGATTATCATATAATATGTCTTAAGATATAATTAAATATTGACCAAAATTATTAATTCTATGGAAGACAAAGAACTACATGATGTGTTTAAGAAAAATTTAATTCCATCCTTGCATGAATCCATTATGTTTAATAATTTTATCTCATTCACATAAATGAACCATATAATAAAGGAAATATAATTTAACTTAGTAGAAATGAAAAATATTAAGTATACAACCAATTCATAATCTAATGTAAATAACTAAAATAAGCCAACATACAAGGTAAGGCCACTGATAATAATAAGGATAAAAAAATTATAGTCCATCTACTTTTATATCTTACTCTATTTACTATCTAATTATCTCTTCCAAAGATATAATTTACTAATGTATCAAAGAATACATATAAAGTTCTTAAAACACTATTTTAATGCAATGTCATGTATCTTCCTCCCATTAAATAGGTTGATTTGAATCCACCTATTCTAAAAGTTTTTTACTAGAGTGTCTTTTATGATTACCATAGGGCACCAGGACATACTTGTAATAGATGCATTAGTTCAATATACAATATTTAGGATTTGATATATTCAAACATCATTGATGCGGGAACATGAAAAAAAAGTACTACAATATAACCAAGTGAATGTTAATCAATGAAAATATTGAATTATCCTTTTCCTAAACACATAATTAATAAGACAACATGTACTTTTGGTGTACATTATGTATATGATATTCACCAACCACCCATTTATTACTATTCTAAGTAGAGTAACAACATCCTCTCCATGGTATAATCAGTGCTTTTCATAACTCTATACCATGTAGGCCACTCATCACATTTGTGGAGCATGAGATAGTTTATAATGAGTCAAATTTACAATCTTTATATTTTCATGATCACATTTATCACCAACATATTCAAATTCTTAAGGTTGACAATGGTTAATGTGTGAATATGTGTAAAAACACATGTATTTCTCATGTTAGATACACATATGGAGATATTCTACCCACCACTATGGTTATAAAAGGATTTAATGGTCACATTTAGATCTCCATTAGTTAGAATACATTATCATTACAGGTTGGTCCTGCATATGTGGCCACCATATTAACAATCCTAGTGTTGGCGTCTTTGATATATTTATGGGACACCCTTATATTCAAAAATTTGATTCAATTTTTTCTATAGTTTATAGATGCTAAAATACATATATGTTAATGAGGTCATTATAGTTCCAGTTATCCATTATGGGTACCCTCTATAGCAAATATATTTGGTTACCACATATAAACCTTCAGTTAAGTCACCTAAAAATGTACAACCTACTCAGATATTAGTAGAAGAGTGATCAACAATTTCACAAAGGCCTATCTTAGAGAGGCCCCTTTAGCAGACATTTGCCATAGATTCTAGAGAGCCACTCTACTTGTACATGACCTTGATTGATGTTGTAAAGTGTTACGGGTATTTCACAGAAGGCATGAAAATAATATTCACATGATTTATGATGGGCTCCCAAAAGCCCCATGATTCATTTTGATAAAATGCAGAGACAATATATTACATATTATCAGATTGAAAGTGATAGTTATAACACATTTGGTATTCCATATTCAAATTCTACATCGATATCAGTACAAGCAACAAAAAATATCACTTTCCATTCATGAAAGTTTCAATTCATTTTATTGACATAGTTTTTATTGATTGTGAGTTCCTCGTAAGAGTTTTCTATTAGCATCCTTATTTCATTTTGTTCATATACTCTACATTTCATATTTATGCAAAAAAATACAAAAATAGTAAAATATTCTATTAAATAAAGAAATATAGACCTATGAATGTTTATATATACCTTTTCATACATATGTTTTGTTTTATATGATACTATATACTTATATTCATCAATTTTATATCATACAAGCTTCACTAGTGCACATGAGTGATTGAAGATTACACAAAATATGTCCTAGATTCAATTGTATGTACTCTAATTATTAAATACTTAGAAACTAAAATGAGATAAGATCATGTGGAGGACATGACCTTATTGATCTAGTGTCCCTCAACCTGATATTGTCCTCATTAGCCCTTATTATCAACAAACATGTTCAAAATACATATTGGCTTTCGACAACATGTACATTCATCAATTATCTCAATGGGGACATGGTATACACATGATTTCTCCTTCCTTTCCCACTTTATCTTACTCACATCTTATATATTTACATAACACTACATATTTTGATATTGATCACTCATAAATACTGTGATATACTACAAACTATATTAGTTACATAATATACTGATATTACAACTTAATTTTTTTTAATCAAATTACATATCATGTGTGATTTTTATATTGCATTTCCTATATTCATATATTATGTTCTTTCTTTATTTATTTTAAGGAAATTTGAATGTGTCCTTTACAAGAGGCTCTAAGACTTCATGGCTTTGATTCTATGTGTGTGAGGATATTTTAACATAACCTTTTATGTGTCATAAGTGAGTGTGTGGGGACATTTTAACATGTCTTTTTATGTGGTTTTAAGTCTTTATTATTTTATTTTATGTGTGTATAATATTTTAAACATATCCTTGTATGTTTTTTATTTGAGTGAGTGAAATTTGAACATATCCCTTGTATATGGCCCCTTGGCCTTCTACTATTTATTTTATGCATTATATGTGTACTCTTTGATTATGTGTATCATAGCCATGATACTTTGATTATTTTTTTGATTAGATTAAAATGTCATGATAGACATTATTCACACACCAATCCTTTCCAATGCCATGATAGATATCAGGTATTCCTCCCTATGTAGTCATATTCAACATTATATACTCAGTTGATAAATTAGCTACATTTTTCATTGTCATATATATCTAGAAACACTTACGATGAATGATATTTTCCATATGTATATTATGTTATTACTATTCTCATTTTACATACATGATGATTCCATAAATTTCCATGTTGTTATTGTTACTCATATTTACATTTTTACATAATAATAACATTTTGGTTCCTAGTTGTAAACATCTTGCACTTAGCCTTACACTCTTGGATAGTATGGAAAACAAATATGCAAACCTAGATTATATCATTATTATTATGGAAGGGCTTAGTAATTGGATGTACTAAACATAGATAATGATTAGAAGACAATGATAAAGGGTATGGTTATCTACCTGCTACTTTTGACTTTGCCTGAGCTAAGGTGAGATGACCTAAGAGGCAACTTGATCACATAGATGGATACTAAATTTCAATATCCATGGGGATTACTGGCACACACAAACATAAATCTGACCAGGACATAACCAAATTTTCATAGTCCACTTAGGAAAAGTTTTCACATGTGTTGGGCAACTTCTCTAAGCTAGACACAAGTAACTCGAGATAGATGGGAAAGTGAATTCACAATTCATTTCAAAATAAATTTTCAATAAGCCAAATCCAAATGGGAGATTAAAATGTTGTAATTTAAAGAACAAAACATAAATACATTTTCGATATGTAGTATTTATGCATCTGTGGGCAAACAATATTTAAGATAGTCAATAAGGTGTATTATTATTGCAAGGTAGGGAAGGTAGGACAAGTTAGGTATATTAAAGAGTGGTATCATGATTTTAAAATAGAATGAATTCCTTCAAATGGAATGACATCATTCATTTGAAATAAATGTATAAGACTAAAATATAGGCTAATGAAAATATCAGGGATGATTTGAATCCATTGGTGTTAATACAATGTAAATATCTAGATGATATTTGAAACCTTGAAACACACACTAGAAGTAGAGATTAAAACAATTTATCCTATCAAATATATAAACCTAGGATGTACTTAAAAGGTTATCAATGACACATTTATAAATAAAAGTGCAGAAAGGAACTTACAACCTATCTCTATGCCCATAATGACCACCACTGATAAGCATAAAATCAAATACCTAATCAATAGAGCACATAGATTATATTATTACATTTTAATGATAAGATACAACATACTATTTTATTTTATCTTATATGCAAATATTACATACATCATTTGTCATAATGATAACAAGGGGAGAAACATGGTGACTTTGATTTGAATAGGGGATACATATACATGCTGTCAAATATTTCTAATGGATGTACAAATACAACCACCTTAGCAGAGACAAAATACAAACAATAGGGATCCTAAAAATTTGAAATAGCCTAAGACCTAAGAAAACTAATAACTTTTTAAAAGAAGATAAGTCCTCTTAATATACAAATCTCACCCCAAATATTTTAGGAATATGCTCTATTTAGAAAATGCCCTTTGTCATGCCTAGAAGCTCTTGCTCTTGCAAGGGAATAATTATGGTAACTACCCATCCATGTGATGATAAGATTTAAAACAAAACCTTCATTTCCTTGGTTATAAATCCTTTACATTTGAGCTTGAGGGATAATATTCACTTGGGATCAAAACAAACCACCTTTCTTCTTGTGTAACTGCCTTGCCTTACTTTCAGCACATCATTTTCCCAACTAGAATCTTATGGATAGATTATCTTCCATTTTTTCAAGACAAAAAATGGCCCATAATTTGTAATGGTGTCATTGAAATACTCCATCTGTAATGGAGGCAAAACATGATCCATGGCCATTTGAGAAATCTTCTTCTAATGGCCCACCTTGGCCTTATAGCTCTTGCAACACATTTTTTCCATGGAGGTCTTCAAAACAATCCAAATATTTGGAAAATACAACACTTAGTTCATTTTCACCTTTTTTGTTTCTACTTAAACATGCCTTTTCAACATTTTCTATTTTATCTTTGACATTTTAGGGTTGCTGTCACACTTTATAATTTTTAAGTGCAGTAGTTTACCTCATGTGGAACTTTAACCTCTTTTTTCAATCATTCAGCTTCTTTTCTTGGTGGGATTTTGGACCGCAAATGCAACTTTGCAAGTTGAGAGAAATCTATAAGTCTTAAAAACTTTTGAAATTTACAATTTCACAACTTGAAATATAAGGTTGCAGTTCTACCAAAGAGTTTATCACAAAATTGGGAACTTCAAGTGCAATTTACAATTTATAAAACTGCAAATTTGCATTTGGTTTTGAAAGTTCCACTTTGAATTTGGACTTTACGTTAATTGGAAAGTGCCAGACATTTGGATGAAATTTTCAAATTGCACATTTTTAAAATGCAAAATTCCAGGCCCCTTTAAAATCTCCCATAGGCATCTATTTCAGACTTCTTCTGGCTCTTTTGACATTAAATAGTTTATTAATGTAGAAGATTTTCTCAACCATTTCAAGTGATTCTTACAATATTGTTAAGGAACCTTCTAGTTCATTCTTTTTCACATGAAGTTGAGATGATTTTTCAAATGCTTGTGTTGTCATTTTTATATTGGTGTTAAAAATAATACAAATTTGTAAAGGATGCTAGAGTTTTTATGAAGTTTTTCAATAGTTTTAAAATTATTCCATCAAATCCTTTTTGAGTGCCACTTTTACCCTATTATCCCTTTTCTCTAATTTGGATCAAGACAAGGCCATTTCATTTCTATCTACTAAATACCTTACTAATTTATGATCAATTTCTTTTCTGAACATTTACACCAAAATATTGAGGGTGGTTATACTATATAAAGAAGATGTGTGGTAATAAATGAGTTTTTAGATCTCCTCATTCTCTTTATAGGAATGTTTCTCTTTTAAGATGAGCAACTCTTGCTCTTTTTTTTCCATTAACAATCTCTCATTAAAAATCATTCCCTTCTCTTTTTAATAAAGTATATAATATCACACTTATGTCTACCTCTTTATCCTTTAAGGTTGCATGATCATTCTCAATCTACCTTGTCAAATTCTCCAACTCCTTTTTATTTGTTTCAGAGCCTCATCTCTTTGATTTTTGTACTCTTCCATTTGATTCAATAACCTCTACCCATTAATCAATCTGTCATATCCATCTTACAATCTTTTCTCCCGATCGAGTACATTATTTATTTTAATGGAAAGCTCTACCTCATGGTAATCATCCTCAAACATGAAGGATTGATAGTCTCTTCCTACTTTGTGAAGGATAAGGATAATTTTACCAAGTCCTCCTCTACCAATCTGCCCCTATGTGGCTTATGTTTCCCTCAATGTCAACACCACTTGATCAACTATAGCACATGGCATAATTTTTAATCTTTGAATGCTCTTTTCAAGTCTACAGTGTTTTGATTTTTAGAAGCACTTTACAAATTATAAATTTTCTTTGTTTCTTCATTTATCCATCGTAACATTTTTTCTTCCCACATATTTTATACTGATCATCTTGGGATTTAGGGATTGGGAAGTAAATTAAAACTTTGTAATTTGTAAATTTGAATTTATATTGAGAATTTATCTTAATACCTCACATGGGCCCACCCTCTACGATATCAATTCCTATCTTATTTTTAAGTTGTTTGTCTTTATTATTGTTCATCCACATCGAGTCAGGTCATAATCCTTGGCATTGGTATAAATATCTATGTGGCCTCTTTAAAAATAATCATATGTTGAATTTCACATGGGATTCCATTTATAGCATCAATATAATTTACAAATTCTTGATCCTATACAGACGTCACCAATGGCATGGGTTTTCATACACTAGCTCACATTTCAAGACTTGGTTTTGACTTTCTCTTCCACCATTGCATATGACACATATTTTAGAAGTTGAATCTCAAAGTCTAAATTTAAAAATATGATAAATTAAACTTCCTTTCAAAACATCCAATGGCATTCCATGTCCACAACTCTAAGGTGTTGAATTAAACTTTTGAACTTTATCTTTCAATGAATTATGTTTTGTATATTAATTTCTCATTGGGCCTCAAAATTGGGTGTGAAAATTATGCATTTGAAAATAATACAAAGTTTCACTTTGCCCCAAAAGTTATATCAGACATTCATACACCATTTACAAAATTCAAACAAGTCAAATTTGTATTTAACTTCTAAACTCCACTACTTTTCCTTGCATCTTTTGTTGAGTTCCTTTTCCATGTTGATAGATGGGATTGTGAGAGTGGACCACAATTAATAGCTTACATTTTTAACAAATGCATTTTATAAGTTGTTTTCCTTAGCCAAAACTTTGGTGGACTTTCATGTCCCATTTATAAATTTTAATATCTCAAACTTACATTTAACGTTAGAAAATTTGCCACTTCAAAGCTTTTTTACAATGGAAATATTAAACGTAGCCTCTTTTTAGCATTTAATCATTCTTTTTTTAATTTTCCTAGATCACTCATGCTAAAAAACCTATAATGCCAATTAAAACATGAAATTGTTAAGCATTATTCAAAATTGAGATCTCATAGGTTTTACATAAATGAAAGAGTAGGATTTTGATCCAGGTACACATTTGTAGATTGGGGGAAACAATTGGACATTCAAGCACTAATTTATTGATAACAATTTTTAAATTACTTAGTGCAACTTTCTTCACTAAGATTGGTTATTGTGTGAGGATGCACACCCCCTATAGCTGTGTAAATAACCCCAAATAAATATTAGTTGTCAATCCCTTGGGCCACAAAGTCAAAATTCTAACAAATTCTTAACCAACACCCATAAAAACCCAATTGGACAAGGGTATACCAACAAAAATAGATCAAGAAGTTATAAAAATGAGAACAAGACAAAAAATACAAAATATAACTATATAAATAAATGACCAACACACAGGATACAAAAAATAATGAAATAACAAAACTATACACAGTCACAGACTTAGTCAAGAAAATGTTTTAGATGTATACCTTTAACAGGTAACTCCAATATCTTACCATCCAGGGCTCTCAAAAATAAATTATGTTCTCTAATTCTATATTCAATGGAATAGGGGTCCATCCAAAAGACATCAAATCTTCCATCCTTGTCTCTCTCCTCATGCCTATTGTCCCAAAGTAAAACCATATCACATACTTGGAAAGTTATTAGATCAAATTTTATATTGAATATTATCTTCATTATTTCCTTGAACATGAAATGTCTTTAATGATCTTGTATTCTAGTTTAACCAAGATCAACAATCTGATTCATTCTAGTTTTATAGTGGTTCATTTAATTATCTTCTTCTAGTTATTGCATGAACTGATAGGTAGGCAACTGAAAATCCATAGGTAAAACAACTTGAGCTCCATAAAAAAACTTAAAAGGGATTTTGCTTATAGCTCCCTTAGGCATAGTAGTATCATCCCACAGGGCAAATTTTAGTTATTCACCTTATTTCTTTTTTAGATTCCAAATTTATTTTAATTATTTTGAGAAAGTTCTTCTTACTAGATTATACTTTCCCATTCCCTTGAGGGTTGTATTTGCAAGCGTAAGTCAATGTGATTATGTACTCTTTGCATAGTACCACCAAAGTCTTATCTCTAAAACTCATGGAATTGTCTGTAATTACCTTGATAGGCCCACCAAATCTAAAATTAATCTAATTTAATAGAAATTACATAATCTCCTAGTGTGTGGCCTTCTTAGTATGGACCACCTAAACCCACTTCTCGAAGTAGTTAGTTGTAACCAATATCCACCTATGTCTAACGCTTGATGAATTTGTGACCTCCCTAACAAAATCCATCCTCCATTGTATAAATGGGCCTTCAATCATCACATGTTACAAGGGAAGAGAACTAGAAGCTTTCAACCTTCTATTAAAGTGTTGACATTTCTCACATTTTCTAACTTTTAGAGTAACACTCTTGAATAGCGATGGTCACTAATAACTAGCTTTCATAATTTTATGAGTTGTGACATTAGGTGCAAAGTGACCAACATATAATTCACTATGGAAGTCCTCAATCAAATTGGTAGTTGATTTCTCTACCAGGCATATTATGAAAAACCCATATAGATTTTTACATGCTAATCCATTCTTAGTCAAGAGTGATTTTGGGAAACAAAGATTAAGATTTCTCCTTTGGTTATTTTCAAAGTTAGGGTGACATCTCATATTTTTCAAGTAGTAAACAATGTCCTTATACCATGTAGATATGTTTATTATACTCAAGGAATCATTAGTGTTTACCTCAAAATCTTGTAAATTGATCTCAACCATAAGCATGTCTAAACCCATCCCTGTCACTAGCTTGATGGTTTGAATATCCATTTCATACTCTTATAACTTGTTCACCTACCTACATCTCTTGCTTGATGATTCAATTTGAGTCAAGATGTCTTTCACCATTATATATGGGATGTATGTAATAATATTGGAACTCAGAATGTAAGGTCTAAATATTTGAATAGCCTTCAAGAGAGTGAAATATTATTTTTCCATGATAGTGTAATTCATTTAAAAAACTTTCATATCCTTACTAAGGAAAGATATGGGATGGTCATGGGCATCATCATTATTTTACAACAAGAAAATAATGATGGTATGTGATGCAAAAGTGAATATCTAAAACTCCTTAGTATAATTAGGACTAACCAAGATAGGGGAAGACCTCAAAGCTCCTTTTATGTCATTGAATGCTTGCACAGAATTATCCTCCCTCTTGATGGTTTTGTACATCTTTAACATGTAATTAATAGTCATGGGGATCTATGGAAAATTAGACAAACCTTCTGATGAAGTTAGTTTTTCTAAAGATGGATTGAATTCATTTCTTGGACTAAAAGATAGGAAATTTTTTAATAGCTTATAATCTTTAAATATTAATCATGACATCATATTTAAACACTATATATATCAACAATATAGCCTTCTTTACTCTAAAGTGACATTTCATTGGATTAAGTGAAATGCTTAACTCCCTACACCTACTGAATACTTTTTCTGGATGATCCAAATGTTCCTTTTTATTCTTGGAGTACACTATAATATCATCCTGATACACAACTATAATTTTTTTAATTACCCCTATAAAATCAAAATCCATAGCTCAATGAAACATTGCACAAACATTCATCAACCTAAAAGGGATCATCATATAAACATACATGCCCCAAGGCATTGTAAATGAAGTCTTGGGTCCTTGGATTCCTTCACCACACCCTAGTTATACCCTAAGAAACCATCTACTATGAACAACATCTTTGATCCTATAAGACTTTGTAGCAAGTTATCCATATTAGGAAGGGGTAATTGACCATTAAAGAAGCTTTGCTCAAATTCCTAAAATCCACACACAAGCAGATGTACCCATTTTTATTACTCATAGGGAATGAGTTCACCACCCATGATGAATTACTAATGGTGTGAATAATCCCACCATCCCTTATCTTCTTTCACTCATTCCTTTTTCTGTTGGTGAAAATGGGGTTAATAGGTCTTTACTTCTGCCTAAAAGTCTTGCTATCAATATGAAATGGGATAACATGTTGAAACAAATATTCTATTTATGATTCCAATTAAAAATAAAACCAAGCCAAGCAGCCCTAGTACTTCTTCAGAAATTTCATGTAATCTTATTTTTATGTTGCATTCAAGTGAGTACCCAATTATACTTTTTGAGGATACTCGCTAGAGCCCAAAGTATATTTGGTCACATCTTTTGAGCTAAATAAGTCTTGAGTTTTAATTCTATCATCCCCATAAACATATTACTCTAAACTCACAAATCCTTTAGGAAGAGTGTTTTTTTTCAACTAAATTATGTCTTTCCCAAATAAGGGTTCTTTCCCATCAAAGGTCTGAACTATGAATTCCAATTCTATGATATGATATTGAAATTCAGGTTCGCAATTTAGAAACCTCTTAATTTGTTCATCACCATCAAAACTTGCCAATGATGACTATTTTCTAAGATTTAAGGCCTAACAAGCACTTCTACTTTAGACTCATAATGATGGTTCGTATTTTCAATTTCAAACTAAGCACATAAATTTGCAAGTCTATCAACTTCCTCATTGAAACTTCTACCATGATAACAATTGAAGGCATCAAATAAATATAAAAAATCCCATATATCATTCCTATACTATTTCAACATTTTATTTTTGGTGGCCTAAGCACTATAGACTTTCTTAACCACTAGTTCAGAATCACCCTTTAAAATCAAACATGTAATTCCATATTTGTAGGAAATTTTCAAACTAAATAAGAGTGCCTCAAACTTAACAATATTATTTGTGCACTCAAAGGATATATTGAAATAAAAAATAATACATTTCTTATTATGGGATAAAAGACAACCCCATCTCCATTTCCATTATTGGAGCAAGCCCCATCAAAAGCAATTTCCCAAACTTCACTTTTGTTATCAAACCCAACATCAAGATTACTAGGTTATTCAACAACATATACATTCCTGATGTGGCTACCCAACTCCACATCCATGTACAACTCATTTAGATCATGTTTTAGATCTTCAAGAACATGTAGAATCTTAGGCTCTCAATGAAGTTTAACCATCTTACCCTCCAAAGGAATGGTGTCATAAGAAAGGTCCATCTACACACTACTAACCATGCTAGCAACCCATTTTTGTGATAATAGAATCCCCCACATGGGAGGGTAGTGTATAATACCATGTCCATATTCAAGAACATACCTAGATGCACAACCAACTACACTACTAACCATTTAACGTGTCTGAAAATTGGCATCTCTTATGAGTCTATGCATATTACTTACCAAAAGCTAACATGATTTTTACTTCAAGTTCATTAAGGACAGCTAGGGGTATGACATTGTAAGAGGATCTAGAATCAAGCATGTAGTTATGAACAATCAATCCATTAATCAATAAGGTGGTATAAAATGGATCAACATCTAACTAACTCTTTATTAGTAAATTCACCAAATAAACATCTAGGTTAGATTCAACAACCTCATTTGACTCTTCATCATCATCTAAGATTGTTTTGGATGAAGTCATCTCATTTTTAGATATATTCTCACTAAATTAAAAATACCAAAATCCCCTCTTCGTATGTTTAGGAATTAATAATAATTCAACAATTGGTATGGTGATTTTTAGTTGACTTAATATCTAGGCCATATCACACATGCTATAATGAGGAAGGGGGTTATTAGGAAGAAGGGTGAAAACACCTTCAGCTAGACTATAATCATTTTAAATTATAAGTGGATCAAGATGGGATGAATTAGCATTCATAATAGTAGTTATCAAAGGTGTATTTATTTTAACAGCATTTCTAACCTTAACAATACTAGGTAAAAATGGGTTCTCTATTATTGGCTTGAGTACCTCTTTGTTTAACAATTTGGGAAATAGGTGTGATCTTGGAGAAACCAGAGAGTTCTTTTGTTTGCTTAACTTCCTTTCTTAAATCCCCTACCCTTGGATTTGTAAGGGTAGTGTCTTAAGGAGTAGGACCTTCTTGCCTGATTCTTAGACTATACTCTTGCTCTTGTGAAACTATTACATTAATTATTAGTTGGCTATCCTCAACTAAAAAAAAAAAAATCCATAATATTTCTTAATCATCATGGATCTCAAAAATTCAAAATCATGATTGGGAAAATCATATGCTTGTGTCATATTAAGATAACAAAAAAAATTCAGAGTTGGGACACAAACCTTTTGTACTAAACTCTAAAATTGATCAAAAATAGTAGCAATCAATACTTGTGGAGACATACATCTTACTTTGGTAGATTTGATAATAAAACATCAAAGTCTCATAATCTTCAGACGGAGACATCAGTTCTTCTGTATATTTAATAATTCATTCAATAATATCACAAGGAGAATGGGGGACAAATCATGTATCATACTAATCGATGTCAAGGTCATATTAAATAGCATTAAATTTGGTATTCTATGGATTAGGAATATCCTTACCAACTCATCTATTCTGATTTTTATTAGTTCCTTCATCACGAGCAGGCATCTTCCCTCTATCATTATATTTATTATGGAAATAAGGTCTCCCTTGTGCTTGATTATAATTATGAGTTATATCATGACTTGTATACCCATGAGGAATCCCGTTCTTAGCCTAGCCAACTTGTTTTACATTTTTTTTACAACAATTTCCAAGGTCGTCATGGTTTTCTCAATGTTGGTTGTTTTAGTGGAATGAGTCTTCTCAGGATTAACTAGATTTACATCAACCCACTTCTTCAAAGGTTTAAACACAACCTTTATTTTTTTTTCAATTTTGATGGCCATATTGAATTCCAACCTTAGGTTTCTAGGAGCCTTGTCCCTCATGTAGTATATTGCCTTTTTGTCAAATGCATCACAGTATTTAATCAAGCAAATTGTATCACTAGGACTAATGTTTTCAAGAAACCTCATACTGTTCATATTAAACCATGTATTAAAATCCTACACATACTCATTAGGGTTCTTTTTTATGTTTTTAAATTTATCAAGAATGAACCTAGGGTCAATTCTATCACCATACTAAATTTTTAAAAAAATCTTCATTTCATCCCATGAATCAATACATCCACATGGAGGAAAATTTAACCACTCATGAGGATCTTCTTATAGTGTGTTCACAAACATCTTAATTCAAACATACTCATGCTTAACCTCATAATATTCAATTATAATGTGAAAATCCCTAAGGTGTTGATCACTTGTCATTGCATTATTCACTTGAAACATTAGAAGGTGGTTCCTTACTTCATTTGGGATTTCATTGGGTTATCATTCCATTTCATCAAAACTAATAGGTCTAAATATGGGAATCTTAAAATCAATATGTTCATTATCATCCTAATCTTTATGCCTCATGACTAGGTTAATGGTGGGTTCAATATCAAATGATAAAGGGCTATGAAGGGGTGAGTGAGGTGTACTTGTAGGATCAAACCTAGGATGAGATTCAACTAGTTGAGAATGTGATGGGTAATAAATTAGACTATAAGGCTCTAAGTGATCATAATAAATATGATAATCTTCAATTAAAGGAAGTTTAATAGAAAAATTTAGGTGTACTAGAATCTTGACATTTCAAACACTCCATTAAAATAAAAACTTTCTCCTTCAATTGGCCTCCAAACTTATCTCCTTCATCTTTGATGAATGCTAAAGGGTGATACAAATTGATTTGATGAGTCAACTTTGAAAGATGATCTCAATCCTCCTAACTTTGAAAATAATATAACACTCAAAGATGAAGATATTCAAAATGGGTATTGATCTTTCTTGAAACTAGATAGAATATTGGAATCACCACTAGAATAAAAATTCTAGAATAGAATACATTACAAATATTGTTGGGGATCAACAAACAATATGATTACACTTATGAAATCAATAAAAGTGGAATTAAATAAGATAGACAAGTAACTAGAATGATAAATAGCAAGAACAAGAGATACAAGAAACCACCCTGAAAACTTGTATTAAACTCTTTACAGAAGGAATACAATTGAAGAAACTTCTTTCTTCCACACCTCTCTCAGATGTATAGATCTCTCTCTAGATCTCTTTCCCTCAAGAGCTCTCTCTCTCTCAAGTATAATCAACTCCAACAACCTAGAATGATTCAACTTTGTACTGTTCTTCAACATTCACATACAATGAACTACTACAATAAGCTAAGAAGATCTAATTATACATATAGAATTAGGAGACTTGAACATGCACTTACAACCAACAGTTAAGCCTCTTAAACAAGGGCTCTAAAAACAATATTACTAATAATAGAGACGCGAACTTAAGACTAAGACTTAAACTCATCATGCAAACACTCGGTTTTGTCCTCAAAAATAGCATTCTGGACGCACAGGTAACCGACGCCGGTTCTTGCTTACTTGCCTGTGACCGACGTCGACCAATCCCCTACCGACGCTGGCATCTCTTCAACTACACTTGACTAATGTCAGTCACTCTTGACCGATGCCAGTGACTGTGTAAACCCAAAACTATCAAATGCACTCATATGTGAAGCTTTTAGGCTCCACACCTTAACAATCTCCCACTTGGAGATAAACAGCTGCACCAGTACCTGTACAGCAACATCTTCTAGCTCTTCCATCTTCAACTCAATCATGAAGACAAATAGAATTTGAATGAAGATTCAACTTCCCCTTTGTAACCAGCTTGGTTAACATATCAGCAGGATTCTTATCTATATGGATCTTCTCCAGCTTCAACTCACCATCTTCTAATACCTGTCGTCTGAAATGGTATCTTAGCTGTATGTGCTTGGTTCTTGAGTGAAAGGCTGAATTCTTAGCCAAATGAATTGCACTCTGACTGTCACTATACAATCTAAAACTCTCATTCTCCCTTCCAAGCTCTTCCATGAACCGTGTCATCCATATCATCTCTTTGCTAGCCTTTGTGGCTGCAATATACTCTGCTTCTGTAGTTGACAAGGCAACAACCTTCTTTAACTTTGATATCCAGCTAACCACCGTTCCACCTACAGTGAAAACATATCCTATGGTGTTCCTCCTACCATCCAAATCACCTACCATATCTGAATCTACATAACCATGTAGAGAAGTATCTGAAACTCCATAGTACAAGTGCCTACTGCTGGTTCCTCTCAGATATCTAAGGATCCACTGAACTACTTTCCAATGTTCCTTACCTGGATTGGCCATATACTTACTTACAACTCCCACTGCTTGGGCAATGTCTGGTCTAGTACACACCATTGCATACATCAAACTCCCTACTATGGAAGAATATGGAACTTTACTCATGTACTCTACCTCATCATGTGAATTAGGACATTGTTCTTTACTCAACTTAAAATGTCCAGCCAAAGGTGTGCTTACCGGTTTTGCATCCTACTTATTGAACCGTTTCAACACCTTGTCCACATAATCCTCTTGAGACAATATCAACATGTGATTTTTCCTGTCTCTCTTAATGCTCATGCCAAGGATTTTCTTTGCTGCTCCCAAATCCTTCATGGCAAATGTTTGAGCTAATTTCACCTTAAGCTCAGAGATATCCTACATGTGTGATCCTACAACCAGCATATCATCTACATACAACAACAGAATAATATATCTACCATTATTCAATCTCTTAAAATACACACAATGGTTAGATTGACACCTACTGTAGCCATGCTCAGTCATAAACCTGTCAAATTTCAAGTACCAATGTCTAGGAGCTTGCTTGAGGCCATACAAGCTTTTCTTCAATCTGAACACTAACTTCTCCTTACCTTTGACTTCAAATCCTTCTGGCTGTTCCATATATATTTCCTCATCCAAATCTCCATGAAGAAATGATGTCTTAACATCTAGCTGCTCAAGATGCAAATCCTCAATAGCAACCAAAGATAGTACAATCCGTATAGAAGTCATTTTAACAACAGGAGAAAAAATCTCACCAAAATCAATACCTGGCTTTTGTGCAAATCCTTTCACTACCAATCTGGCCTTATATCTCATCTGTCCATTCTCACCTTCTTTCAACCTGTAGGTCCATCTGTTCTTCAGTGTCCTCTTACCTGCTGGCAGTTCAACCAAATCCCATGTTTGGTTCTCTCTTAAGGACTCCATCTCCTCAACCATGCCACGCTCCCACTAACTCTTGGACTCCACTTGTACTGCTTCTTGAAAACTCTCTAGTTCTCCACCATCAGTTAGCAATAAAAAGAATAATGAAGGAAAATATCTAATTGGAGGCTTACTTACCCTTTCTTACCTCCTGATGGGCATCTGAGACTCGTTCACAACACTCTATCCACCCAAATTCTCTGACAGTGACCGACCTCGGTCACTTCTAGGTCTGTTACTGGCCGACGTCGGTTCATTCTGACCGACGTCGGTGCCTGTCCTACCGACGTTGATCTCTATCTGGCCAATGTCAGTCTCTGTCCTGTCGACATTGGTTCCTGTGTTTTCTTGCAATTGATTATTTCTTTCTACCATGAGCTCATTTTGGACCGTCACTTCATCCAATTCTCCATTGCTCTGCCCAGATTGATTCAGCTTCTTCAGCTGATCACTATACATCACTCTTTCATTGAAAACAACATCACGACTCCTAATTAATTTATTAGTTCCTAGATTCTAAAATTTGAAACCAAAATCATCTGAGCCATAGCCAATAAATGTGCACCTCATAGACTTAGCATCCGGCTTTTTTCTATTTTCCTTATCAATGTGCACAAAGGCTTCACAACCAAAAACTTTGAGATATGAGAGATCTACCTTTTTACCTGTCCATGCCTTCTTCTAGAATTTCACCATCCAGAGCTGTAGAGGGTCCTCTGTTAATCAGGTACACTGTAGTGTCAACAGCTTGTGCCCAAAACTCTAAGGGCAAACCAGCATGCAATCTCATACACCTTGCATGCTCCATTATTGTTTTGTTTATCCTTTCAGCAATTCCTTTCTGCTGAGGTGTCCTTGGAACCATCTTTTGACTATGGATTCCATGCATATAACAATAATCTATGAACTTATAACTGTAGAACTCATCACCATTGACAGATCTTAGGCACTTCAATCTTCTGTCTGTTTCATTCTCAACCATAGTTTTCCAAATCTTAAAAGTCTCAAATATATCAGATTTCTTCCTAATGCAATAGACCCATACCTTTCTTTTAGCATCATCTATGAATGAAATATAGTACTGTGATCCTCCAATGGAAGCAACCTGAGCTGGTCCCCACACATCTGTGTGAACAAGCTGCAACTTATGCTTCTTCTTAGTTGACCCAGTCTTGAGGAAACTCACTCTCTTCTGTTTCCCAAAAACATAGTGCTCACAAAACTCTAGATATATGCCTTTTAAATCTGAAAGCATACCTTTGGACTTAAGAATTGACATACCCTTCTCACTCATGTGGCCAAGCCTTGAGTGCCACAATTTAGCATCCACATCTGAAGTAGATAATATAGAAGGAGAATTGTTAGTAACACAATTACACAAATAGAGAGTACCTACTCTCTTACCTCTGGCCATAATAAGTGCACCCTTGGTCACCTTCCAAGATTCTGCTATGAGAGTTACTATACAACCCTCATCCCCTAACTTTTCTATAGAAATCAAATTCCTCTTCAAGCTAGGAACATGCATAACATCTCTCAACACCCATGTGTTTCCATTTTGCATTTTCAGCTACACTTTACCTTTGCCAATTATTTTACAAGGCTCATCATCCCCTAGATACACTATTCCAAAATCTCCATGGATATAGTCACTAAAATATTCCCTATTAGGGGTAGCATGAAAAGATGCACCAGAATCTAACACCCAAGATTCTATATTATTATGCAAAGAGAACATTAAAGCATCTTATGCAATACCTACAACCTTTTCTTCTTCCTTTCCTTCATGCTAATTATCCTCCTTAGGCTTTGACCAGCAATCTCTGCTTATGTGCCCTATCTTTCCACAATTCCAGCATTGTGGCTTCCTGCCATTTCTGGATTTGGATCTTCTTCTCACCTTAGACTTAGATCTTGATCTCCTCTTGCTCTTATCTTTTTGCCTCCCCCTGCTCTCAAAACTTAAAGGGTTCCCTGATTTTTCCTTTGTGATTTTCATACGAATTTCCTCATTCAAGATAACACTAACAACATCCTCTACTTTCAAAATATTTGAGGTAGATCCAGTATTGCTAACTGCCATTACTAAGCTATGCCAGCTTTTAGGCAAAGAACATAATATTAAAAGAGATTTTATTTCATTATCAAACACTATATTGACTAAACTTAATTGATTTACAATTCCATTGAAATCATTCAGATGAGTAGACACAGATCCACCTTCATTCATATGCAAATTAAATAATTGCTTCATAAGATATACCTTATTAGAAGCTGAGGCTTTTTCATACAAATTTGCTAAAGTAGTCATTAACTCTATCGTAGACTTTGCCTGTGATAAATTAGATATCACAGTAGATGATAGACTCGGTCTTATAGACCCCAGAGCCTTTCTATCAAGAACTTCCCATTCTTCATCATCCATGTCTTTGGGCTTCTTTGCAATCCCACTTAACGGTAAGTATAGATCTTTTTGATACAAATAATCCTCTATCTGCATTCTCCAATGTTGATAATTTTTGCCATTGGACTTCTCCATTCTCAGTTTACTTTCTTCTGCCATTGCTTCTCCCACTCAAACAGAAATACCTACAGAAACCCCTGTGAGTACCCTATAATCAATAGACACTACACAGATCTGAACCACTTGTTAGTGAACCTAAGCTCTGATACCACTTGTTGGGGATCAACCAACAATATGATTACACTAATGAAAGCAATAAACGTGAAATAAAATCAGATAGACAAGTAACTAGAATGATAAATATCAAGAACAAGAGATACAAGAAACCACCCTAAAAACTTGTATTAAACTCTTTATAGAAGGAATACAATTGAAGAAACTTATTTCTTCTACACACCTCTCAAATGTATAGATCTCTCTCTACATCTCTTTCCCTCAAGAGCTCTCTCTCTCAAGTACAATCAACTCCAACAACTTGGAATGATTCAACTTTGTACTATTCTTCAACATTCACATACAATGAACTACTACAATAAGCTAAGAAGATCTAATTCTACATATAGAATTAGGATACTTGAGCATGCACTTACAACCAACAGTTAAGCCTCTTGAACAAGGGCTCTAAAAACAATCTTACTAATAATAGAGACGCGAACTTAAGACTAAGACTTAAACTCATCATGCAAACACTCGGTTCTACCCTTGAAAATAACATTCTGGATGCACAGGTAACTGACGTTGGTTCCTACCTGCTTGTCTGTGACTGACGTCAGCCGATCCCCTACCGATGCCGGCATCTCTTCAACTACACCTGACCGATGTCGGTCACTCCTGACCGATGCTAGTGACTGTGTAAACCTGAAACTGTCAAATGCGCTCATATGTGAAGCTTTTAGGCTCCACACCTTAACAAATATGAAGTGATACATACTAAAATCATACTTTTCTGAATTCAAGGATGAGATATGAAACTAAATATACAAAAAATCTACATTCATGTTCAAGAGAAAAAAAAACCTTATAGCATGACCAAATCAATAATTCTTTTGTATTAAATTTTGTCAACACAAGTGACAAGTATTTTTGTTAATCCTTCATAGTGATGGCAATGGAGTGTTGGTGCATAATTGATGGCCCAAAGTAGAAAATCACACTCAAATAACATAAAATTTAAAATAGATGAGATAATATGAATAAACATTATCTTAAATTACACATGAGAGGTTATTGCATCAAATATTTCTTGACAGAGAACCTGAGAACATCAAGTAATAAAACTCTCTACAAGAGTCCTCAACAACATGGGTGAGCAAGGATTTATCCCTGGAAATAGTGCTAATGCACATTGGTTCTTAGTTGTACACCTCTTGCACTCAATGTATCATAGTTGGATAGTATGGAAAACAAAGATGAAAAACCTAGATTATGTCATTAAATCCAAGAAAGGTTTTAACATTAGCATGTATTGAATGTAGATAATGATTAGAAAACACTAATAGAGGGAATGGTTAGCTCCCAACTACTTCTAGCTCTACCTAAACCAAAGTAGGAGGACTTAAGGGGAGCTAGATCACATGGATGGATACTAATGTTTAATTTCTATGGAGATTATTAGCACACACAAATGCAAATTTGACCAGGGCACAACCAAATTCTAATAATCCACTCCAAAAGATTTATCACAGGGGTTGGAAAAATTCTCTATGATAAACATAATCTACTCAAGATAGATGGGAAAGTGACTACAACCTGCATTTCAAAATAATTTTTCTACAACCCAATTTCAAATGGTAGATCACAATGGTGTGCTTCAAATAAAAAATAAAATATATATTTTATATATGCAATATTTATGTATCTACAAAAAAACAACACTTGGGATAGTTAACAGGGTGCATTATTTGCAAGGTAGGGTAGGTAGGATAAGTCAGGTATACTAAAGAATGGTGTAGTGGTTTTCTAACAACATGAATTTATTTAATAGGCATGACATAATTCATTTTTAAAAAATGTAGAAGACTAAAAGATAGGCTACGGAAACTATCAAAAATTCTTTGGATCTATTGGTGTCAATACAACGCAAATATTTAGATGATCTCTGAAACCTTAAAGCATACACTGCAAGTAGAGATTCGAACACTTTATCCTATCAAATCCATAAACCTAAGATGTCCTTAAGAGGTTATCAATGACACATTTTAAAATAATAGTGCATAAATGAATTTACAACCTAGTTTTATGCCTACAATGACCACCATTGATATGCATAAAACAAAATACCAAATCAACAAATCATGTCAAATATATTATTACATTTCAATGATAAGATAAAATATAAATTACATGTATTTTTAATTAACTTACAAGTAAATCTTACACACATCATGTTTCAAAATGCTAACATGAGTAGAAGTGTGGTGATTTTGATCTTGAATAGGGGAGACATATACACGCTCTCAGAGCTTGCTAATCGACATATAGCTACAACCACCTTAGCAATAGAGATAAAAGACACACAATAAGGATCCTAAAAATTTGAAATAGATTTATACCTAATAAAGAAAACAAAATTTGAAAAGATTAAAAGCCCTATTTTTATACAACACTCACCCAATATATTTTGAGAACATGCTTCAGCTAGAATATGGCCTTTGTCACACCTGGAATCTCTTGCTCTTGTAATAGAACCAATTTTGTAATTGCCCATCTATGTGATGATTATATTTTTAAAAAAACCTTTATATCCTTGACTAGAAATCCATTTCATTTGAGCTTGAGGGAGAATATTCCCTTAGGAATAAAACAAACCTTTTGTTCTGTTGTGTTATTGCATTGCCTTGCTTCCAATTCATCAACTGCCTAGTTGAAATCTTAGAGAGAAATGCCTTTCTCCTTTTTCATGCCAAAAAATGGCCCATGCTTTGTAATGATG